>PVKM010006020.1:0-45645 GCA_004027735.1 Carollia perspicillata | reverse complement strand
ACCACGTGGCTTGCCCTGCGTCCTGCCCCTGGGTCTGGGACGGCGAGGAGGGAGCGACACGGGGTAAAACTTCCTCTGGCCTGTGTGCGCCGACTTGACCGGGTGACTTCAAGGTCTGATAACGATACAGGAAAACACGTGTCTTTAAGAGTCCTTCACTTCTGCAGCTACAGCTGAGACACTTGCTCATGACATGACATGCTCTCTGACTTTTATTTTAAAATAGTCCAGGGCTGCAGGAGGAGAGGGGAGGACACACTGCGGAGAGGGGCCTATGGCGCTGTTCTGCCCGTGTATGTCACCGGAGGCTTTCTGCGATGAGAAAATTACGGGGGAAAAGCCCCAAGAAATTCTGCTGACTAGCAGCTTTGGGAACCTCGGTGCGAACGCCGCCACACGGCTGTCATCAGGGAGGTTCCAGCACGGTCACCTGCACAGAAGGGGCACCTACCGCTGGAGAGTCCTCGCCCACCTGCCCCCTCCGCTGGTCGCCAGGTCGCGACGTGGTTTTCCGGTAACAGGGCATTCAGACGGTAGTGACACGGAGCTGGGCCGGTGGCCGGACCTGGAGTCTTCTCACGGACGGTCTGCCCCCCAGACTAGGGACACGGGTCCCAGGTTTGCCCTTGGAGTCGGCGCTTCCCCCTCAGTGCAGGCTCAGGTGGGTAACTGCAGCCTCCCCGCCTGGGTCCAGCTGCTCCCGGGTGGGGAGGGCCTTCCACCCACCCTGCTCACGGCGGGGAAGGGCTTCTACCTGGAGGCCCCAGGTGCCTCCTGCCTTCCAGGGCAGGCGCCGCACTGCCCCTTCTCTGCCCCTCCTCTGCCACTCCCTCCTCGCTCCTCCGGAGCTCCGATTAGAGAGAGCGCCCAGCCTCGCGTTCCTGTCCCGTAAGGAGTCTTGTTTTTGAAACTCTCTTTCTTCCCATCCTACTTTCCAGATGTGTTCAGGACTCTACTTTTATTGTTGTGCTTTTATGTCATCACTAAACTGATGGCTTCCAGCACTTTTAAAATTACATTTTATTGATTATGCTGCTACAGTTGTCCTGATTTCCCTGTGCCCCACCCCTCCACCCAGCACCCCCCACTCCCTCAGGCCATCCCCCACCGCTGTTCATGTCCATGGGTCACGGTACCAGGATCTTTAACAGATTCTCATAAAATAAATTCTTGTTTGGTTTCTGCCGGTTTTTTATTTCATGATTTCTTATCCCTTTTCCTGGGTGTTGTCCCACCATCGGTTTCCGTAAGGTTCCCGGACATTCACCTAAAGCTCTGTTCGGAAGGAGTCGGTGGCTTCCTCTCCAGGTTGCTGCTTCTGAAGGCCTCTGGCACTTGGTTTTCGTCTGTGGGTTGGAATGTGTGGTTTGCCGGCTCACCCCAGGTGGGGTTCTCTCCCCTGCCTGTGAGCTCACTGCTACCTCTGGCAGAGGTCCCTGCAGGCTGGAGGCATCCCGGATGCAGCCACTGCACCCCGTACGTAGCTCAGCTCCTGGTCCGAAGGCTGTGCCAGCGTCTCCTCTTCTGCTGGCGCTCTGGTCCCCACCACTCCTCGCAGGGCCCAGCCGTGCGGGGGCCGGAGTCCGGCAGGATGCTGCGGCAGCCCCCCCTTAGCGCTGGGCACCCCTGTGCAGACCTGGGTCCGCGGGCAGGTTCGTGTTGCTCCCAGCACCCTCGAGTGTTACATTCCCCCTCCTTTCCCTCATCCCTCATCGGTGCAGGTTCCACCCGTCCACGCGGCGCCGGGGCTGCGGAGCCACACGGCTGTCCCGCCTCAGCAGCAGCCTTGGGCCACATTTCCCGCTTCTCGGGATTAGTGCAAATGTCCGTGTCAACGCTACTTTCCTTCCTTCCTTCTCACCCGAGGACGTGCTTGTTGGTTTTAGAGAGGGAGAACGGGAGGGAGAGAGGGAGACATCAATCAGCTGCCTCCTGTCTGTGCCCTGACCTGGGACCAAACCTGCAACCCAGGCCCGTGCCCTGACCAGGAGCTGAACGCTTGGCCTTTTGATGTATGGGGGACGCTCCAACCACCTGAGCCACACTGGCCAGGACTCAACAGTACTTTTTAAATGGCTTAGGTTGCACTGCGTTTTCTACAGCAAACACCTGTCATCTGGCACTTTTGATTCCCGGAGGTGCCAGCAGATGAAGACGAGACCTGGAGTGGGGGAAGTTCTGGGGCATCTCACCCCGGGCCTCCCGTGGGCAACGCACTTGACACTTACGTGTCCTGGTTTCCCCTGCTCACTGCTGGTAAAGCATTTACTAGCACGCGTTCCCTTCGTCGGGTGTTTTTATTTGTTTAAATAACATTTAACGAACATTTGAGTTAACAATGATCAATGTTCCAGCAAAATCATATATATCCTATATATCACCACGTTACACATTATGCAACTATATAACACACGTGTTTCTATAAATCATATAGGTACATGCATTATGTAGTATTTAGAAATTTTAAGGCCCACTTGTATACCTACACGATACACATCTTCTAGCAGAAAAGGGCATGTGAGACGGGAGGACACAGTTGCTGTACTTGCTCTGTGTGCCCTCGGGTCTGCGCCCCAACCTTCTGCCCAAGACTGGTTCCCAAGCCTGTGAAAACGGGGGCTGGAGTCGGGTTTGTTCCCCGGCGGCGCATCTCAGGACCCGGTTTTCCAGCCGTCCTCTGCTTTGTGTTTGCTCGTGTCGTGCCAGGGACAGCCAGCTGGCAGAGGCGCCCGGAAGCCCCTCAGCCGATGGAGGCCCTACAGCAGCAGGAAGGGGGCGGCCCGCTCTCCTCCTCCCCCCGAGTCTGGGACGAGCCTGTGCACCCTCGAGGGGAGAGGAGGAAGGCGGCGCGGAGCAAGACGTCCGAGGCCTTGCCGAGGGCGGACCTCTACCCTTGAAGGGATCTCTCCGCAGGGGTGGCCCCTGGGGGCCCAGCGACCCGGCGCTGCCCCGTGGCTGCAACCTTCAACCCAGCCAGTGAGACGGGCCACTCAGGGGCAGAGCGCCACACTTTGCTCCGCACTGGGGGTGGGAGAGGAATCGGAAATCGGGTAGGTCCTGGGCACCAAGGGGCCTTCCGTGAAAACACGGTCACACGGCGCAACTCCCCACGCCGCTGAAAGGTGAGCGACTCCTGTTCGCACGCTGTAACTCTCCCCCTCGCACGCGCACACGCGTGGTCTTATTTTCTGTGCTTCCAGTGTAAAATATCTATGTAAGATTTGGCTTTTTTCTTTTGTAGCATTAGTGTAGGTTATAAAATGCTAGGGGACACATTTAACCACAGGTTTCTTTCTGAGTTGGTAAGATCAAGTTTTTTTTAAGTGTGTGAGTTTAAATCCCCATCGAGGGCCTTTTGATACCTACTTTCTCTGTGAAAGCCTGTTTCTTGAAAAATCTATCAGGTAACCGAAAATTTAACTAAATAGCACGAACACGGAACTCCAAGGAAGAAAGAAGAGTTTAAAGATACATTTCTCCATGTTTCAAGGACAGCAGCACGTACCTTACCTACGTCTGGAGATTTAATCCTATGGAATGCTCTTTCCAACAAACCACACGAACGACACTGACCTCCCCAGCCCTGGGCTGGGCCGAGGGGTTAGCGAGTTGCCTTTCCAGGTGGACTAGGGGAGCTTCCACAGACACAGGCCGCTGTGGCAGGCGGCCCGCTCCAGGAGTCCTGCTACCTGGGCACCTTTATCACAGCCTTTAATTTCTGTTTACAGATCACCCTTTGAGTGGTTATGTCCAGTAGAAGGGCTTGTAAGATGATGTGTGCAATTATCGGCTTAAACCACTTCGTGTTTGATTAATTTACTAAAAGGTGTGAATTATTGGTGGTTAGAAAACAAAAGGATCTATCGGTCATTAAATACGGTTGACAGAGCTGCGTCACTTGTCCCTCTGAGATGGAGTACCACTCCTGGGCTGGCCCTGGGCACTCCGTTTCCGGAGTCCCTGGCGCCTGGGGCCCGCAGAGGTTATCAGGACCGGTGGGTCTTAGAACCTGGCTTTCAAAATATAGCTAAACAACACCTTTTTAGTGTCCAAGGTTTAACCCCAAATTTTCAACTATCATAGTCATATATCTGTGTATATATATATATATGATTTACATGTATTCCCATTACATATAGTGAATGATACTTTAAGGTTTTAACTAGATTTAAGTTGTAGAGATAGTTAGAAATATTTCTAGATCAATGCTGACTGGAACTCTTACTTTTTAAAAATAGCATAACTAGAAATAGTTTCAAAAATAAAATGAAAAGTTTAATGTAAAGCGAAAAATAAAATTTCAAAGACTCGTATATTTAAAAAAACAATCCTTTCCGACCTCCCCCAGTGCAGTGTTGCAGCCTCTCCGTTGCCCATTCAGCCTGTCCGTCTGTGGGGTGGGGCTGGCGCAAACGCCACGTGGTTCTGTCACACGGCGTTTCCTGAGCACTGAGATCCGATTTCTGAAACCATCAGGACCAAGCGGGACAATGAGAACAGAAGATGGATAGTCTATGGGCACTCTGTCTGCTTACTGTTCTTAAAACGTGGAATCAAAATCAGCATACAGCTCGCATTTACCGTGGCCTTTTGAACGACAGCCATCCGTGGAAGAGTGCCCACGCCTGAAAGCTTTCACGGCCCAGGTATGTGCTGGCCGCACAAGTCTTCGAGTCATGAGCATTCTGCGGGGGTTCAGGCTGCTTTTGAACATTTATCAATAAACCATGGTCAGTTGGGACTACAGTTTGGATTTTAACACACCGCTTGCACATAATACGAGTAGGTTTTTAAAAAATATTCCGCTGATTTATTTTTAGAGAGAAAGGGGAAGGGAGGGAGAAAGAGAGGGAGCAAAACATTGATATGAGAGAGAAACACTGATTGGCTGCTTCCTGTACCTGCCCTGACCAGGGACTAACCTGCAGCCTAGGCATGTGCCCCTATGGCAGGGAATCCAACCCGCAACCCTTCTGATGCCCAACCAACTGAGCCACCCCGGTCCGAGCCAAGGTGGGGTTTTAACGAGAGTCAGCAAAACAGCACCGATCACTGATTTGCAGCCCTGTCTGTGTGCTGCACCTCACCCGGGCTGCGTATCTTTCACTTCAGACAGCCCGCTGGGAGACCGCACTTAACTTTCTGGCAATTCTGCGTTTTCTCTTTAGCAATACCACGTGGCCTCACTGTGGATACCGGCAATGTCACCGCCAGCTCCACCAAGCAATTCCTTCCTCGGAGAGCCAAGCCATTCCTGGTAGCAGCCTCGCCCAGAATAAAGCCCTTACTGTTACGTTCAGCTGAAACCGGGTCTCATGACCCGCATGGCGTGTGGGGAACCTAGCTTAGAGAGAGCCGGCCGTGTGCACACCAGGGTGCTCATCGCAAAGACAAGACAAGACAAAGCAACGAAAACAACCCGAGTCTACAAAGCAGCACAGGAATTTAGAGGGCTAAAGGGACAGGGCGCCAGTGCACGAAGCCGCCGTGTCCACACACACGCTCGCCTGCAAGTCGCCACGCTTTAGTTTTGGGAAAAAAGACTGGAGGTCTATTGAAGAACTCATGCCGCATGGCACTGGTTCAACACCGCAGGCTTCCCGCTGAAAAGCCTCCTTATGTGGTCGCTCTGAGCTGCGCAGCAGAAAAGCAGGCTGAGGACAAAGCCCAGCAGGACCAGAGAATCCCAACTGCTGGAGAGAAAAATCATCTCCATGCTGGAACAGACAAAGTGATGACAAAAATAAAGAGGCTCTGTCACATGAAGCTGTTTCCACCACTCAGCTTCGGAATTTCAAAGACGCAGGCTTTTGCTACGACACACATTGTGGATACTGTGAGGGAAGCCCGCTTTAGCTGAATGAGCGCGGCATGGGGGTCAGCCTGTGGGAATGTGCTCTGCAGTTAATTATTTTTTTTTGGGGGGGAGGAAAAATTAAAAACACCCGAGGAGGAAACCAATCTCTCTCAAATTTACAGAACTTGCAATGGGGATTAATGCTGGGTCTGTCCATGCCTTGGGGCACACACCTACAGGCTTTCGCACTGCCTTGTGGCGTAAACGGAACCCCCCCCCCCCCCCGCCCCATTATTTGTTATTTTAGCTCTGCGGTCCGTGGTCTGCCCGTGCAGCCTCGTGGATACGTTTTGGGAAGCTGTGTGTTCTAAGCAGCGTCCGCCAGAGGAATCGGGGCAAAGCCGGGGACTCCGCGACCACCCGGAGGCCTGGAAAGACCCGGGAGGAATTCAAAACCACCGCTGACACGCAGGGCGCCTTGATTCACCCTCCTCCGGGGAAGGCCTCCTCGGAAAGTCGGCTGCGTCTCACCCCACAGCAAGGGAGGCGCCCCGAAGGGACACAGAAACAATCGGGAGACCCCCGCTTCCGGGGCCGGGAGGGAGGGAGGGCAGCGCCGGCCTCCCGCGGCGGTCAGCTCGGCCAGCCGCGGGACTCTGCACGCGCGGACGCGGGTCTCTGCGCCGGGTCTGCCCCGCCGGCTTGCCATTTGGAACTCAGCACCTTTGGGACCCAGCACCTCCAGGACCCAGCTCCGGCGGCCTGAGCGTCTGCCGTGGAAACCCAGCCCCGCCGCACTCGGCCGGAGCCCCCGCGCTTGTGCGGGCAGGCGGCGCGGCGGTGCGATGCGGCGCGCGCAGCAGCACCTAGCGGAGGCCGCCCGAGGTGCGGCGGCGACGCGCGTGCGCGTGCGCAAGCACGCGGCGCGGCGGCGCGCACGGCGGGCGGGGCGGTGCAGCGCGGCGCGTGCGGGCGCTCGGGGCGCACACCGGCCGGCGGGGCTGACGCGGGCGGGCCGGCTGAGGAGGCTGAGGCGCCCGCGGAGCCGGGAGCGGGAAGCGGAGGGACCGCGAGCGGCCGAGGAGCCCGCGGAGACCGAGGAACGCGGGGCGGCGGCGCGAAAGCGGCCAAGCGCGGGGAGCCGGGCCGCGGACCTGTGGGCGCGCAGTGCCGCCCGGCCCGGCCCCACCCGCGTCCGCGCCCCCGGCCCCGACCCCCGCGGCGCCCGGGCGGAGGAGCGCGGCCGCGAGGATGACGACGGGCTATCGCGACGAGGAGCGGCGGAAGCTGGCGGACATCATCCACCACTGGAACGCCAACCGGCTGGACCTGTTCGAGATCAGCCAGCCCACCGAGGTGCGCGCGGCCGGCGCCGGCCTCCCCCCCTCCCGCGTCTCCCTCTCCGCGGGCGCCCCCCCTCTGGCGGACCCCCGCCCCCCAGGGACCCTCGCCTCGGGCCGTCCCTGCCCCCGGGGTCCCCCTTCCCGCGCCCCGGGGTGGCCGCGCGGGCCGGCGCCGGTGGAGCGCGGTCACCTGTGCCCAGGGCCGCCGGGCGGGAGCCGTGGGCCGGTGGAGGTCGGGGGCCGGGGGCGGGATCTGGGTCCGGAGGTGGGGATCTTGGGCCGGGTACGGGGTCGCAGGCCAGGGTCGGGGTCTCGGGTCCAGTGGGGGTCGCGGGCCGGGCCCGGGGTCGCAGGCCTGGGTGGGGGCCGCGGGCCCAGGGAGGGTCGCGGGCGGGTGGGAGTTTGGGGCCGGGGGCGGCGTCGCGGGCTCCGCTGGGTGGGGGAGATCTGGGTGCGGAGGTCGGGGTCGCGGGCCCCGGCGGGGGTCGCGGGCCGGGGGCGGGGCCGGGGCTGAGCGGAGTCCGCGCGGAGGCCGTTCTGGGGTCCTGCCGCGAGAGGAGGGCGTGGTCGGACGTTATTTTCTCTCCTCTCGCCGCGGTCGCGGCCCGGGGCTCGCGGCGCCCTGACTGTGGGCCACACGGACCTTTGTCACTTGAGAGAGCATGTGACCGGCGGTGTTTTGCTTCAGTGGGTTGGGAAACTTAGGGGTTGCCAGCCGCGAGAGTACAGCAAATACGAGGAAAGTTGTTCCGATTGTGCGGCTTCGCTGATAACGCGGCCGGAATTGAACTCCAGTGGGAAAAAAGGGGCTTCTCCCATTCGGCGCCTGCGGCTCAGGTTGGAGGGAGAGCGCCCCTCCCCCAGCGGGCCGGTCCGGCGTCCCCGGGCGGCGCGGCGCGGCCCGCGGGCGGGGGCGGGGGTCGGGGGGCGGGGGCTCGGGCCGCGTCCTGCCAGGGGCGGCGCGTCCTGGGCGTCCTCCCGAGAGGAGGAGGAGGAGGAGGAGGAGGAAATCGCCCGTGCTGCGCGTCTGGGACAATGGTCGTTGTTCGCAGCAAAACCACTGAGCGTTCCGACCAGTTCTTTAGGAAATGGGGTTGAGCGCCGGTGGGTCGGGACAGGGGGTTGTGTGGATGACAGACCCTGTGGAATCGTTTCACAGCAAAAGCGTTTAGGGTTGTGTTTCATTCGTAAGTTGAAGCTACTGAATGAAGTTGAACGACAAGAAACACGTCTTTCACAGGGTCTGTGCCCTCTCAGGCCAGTATTTTAATAGCACGCATTTTTTATTTGCTTTCATAAGTAATTCAAAGTTAGTGTTACTTGTTAAAATACCAACTCTTGGGCACCATTCATATTTGGCAAATTTGAGCATTCTCATGGAAACTGATTCCTTTTCTTATCCTGAGTCCCCAGTCTGTGTTTCTGAGTGCCTTGGAAGGTGTTCCCTGCGGTGGGAAGGGCTCCCCCCCCCCCACCTCCTAGCTCAGCTCTCTCCCGGGCTCCCACCGAGGGGGTGCAGGCTTCGTGCTGGAGCTACGGCGGGGCGGGCGGGGCGGGGGGCCTGTGGTCCTGGGAGTTCGGTCTGTCCAGGCCCCTCTCTGATGATGCTGGGCGGGGGCCGGTGGGCCAGGGCAGGAGCCCACGACCCCTGCTCCCCGACCACCCCTCCTTTGCACTGTGTTGCCAGCTTTGTTGTGTGTGTGTGTGTGTTTTGTCACTGTGTTCTGAGCGCGTTGAAGGCAGACTGCACTAAGCTGCGGTGTCTGGCGGTTAGACACATAAATGCGTCTTCGATTTCTAGTGTTTGCACTTAGGATGGGCTGTCAGGCCAGAACCCCGCTGTCGCTGTCGGTTGTTAGGGTCACCCTGCAGTCCGGATGTGTGACGTGACCTCCCGGGGAGTCAGATGCGGGCCATGCACCCTCAGCCGCACGTCTTGCCGGGATGGTCTTCTGGAGGGTGACACGCAGTGGTGCGGCTCGCAGGGTTGGGTTGTCCCCTAGAATAACGAGTTCATTTTCCTTATCTCTGGTTCAAAAAATGCTGATGTAAAATATTATCATGGTACGTAATTGCGTTGTTTTTCCGTTTGAATGGGCCCATTTATCATTGTCTTTTTGAGAGATTTCCCAAGTCTGGTTGGGAAAATGAGTATTTCTTCAGCTTAGTAGTAGATAGTTCAGTTCACTCTGTAGGACTTTAATTGGGATTGAGTTGGTGTTTTAAAAAACCCTGAACCATAACAAATTATTGTTCATTGATTTCGTTAAGCTCTGTTTTAAGCAGCCGGTTTCTCCCTGCCCTCTGTTTCCGACAGGGGTGGTTGTTGAAGTGAGACCGGCCTGTCCCGTGGGGAGCCACTGTGCCCGCTGCTCTGCGGGGAGGAGGTGCTGTGTGCACGTGTGCGGAGACAGAGCGAAAGTCGAAGCACTTTTTGGAAACGATGATTTCACTTGTTTTCCTCCCCACTTACACCCGAACATTTCTGTTTTCAGAAGTGGTCCCCCAGATTGTATTAGAGGGCTTTTCATGATGAAATAAATGATTTTTAAGTGCTCATGTTATTTTTCTTTTTTTTTAGCTATTTAGTATCTAGGTCACACTTTCTATTACGTTTTCTGGAGAACCTTTGCATACTATTATTCTGGTCTTGGAAGGAAGTGTTGCATTAAGCATGTATCTTTCATTATGATGTAGGTAGGCTTGTCTCAGATATTCTCTTAATCAGTATTTCAAGGCCAACAGTTTCACTTTGTTTTATCTAAACTTGTCTGAAATTTTCTACCATCTTGATGAGTTTTTATTCTATTTGGGCCATCACAAATTATATTTCTTAGTTTTCTACAAGAATACTATCCCTGTAATGGCCTTTATTGTATTCAACAAACGCTGAGCAAATTTACTGTGGAGTTTGATTTGTAGGAGTAAGAAGTAAGCCTTATGTATGTATGTTTGGGTAATCTTTTTGTGTGTGTAGGAGAGTGTAGTTGTGGCTTAGTTTCTTTCCTTTGCCTTTTCGCCAGGCTCAGTGATCAGTATCTGTTACCAAATTCTATCGCCCTGTGGATCAGCTGTGATTGGTGGTTTCGGGCAGCCTTGATAAGCACTGATAATTCTGTGGTTTTTCTTCAGGAAGATGATAGGCTTGGCTTTTGGGTTAGATTCACTTTTTAAGAAAATCAGAATGTTTCAAACCAGCCTCTTTATGTTTGCTTTCTACCGTCATACTGACATTTGCGTGTAAAGGGGGGCTTCCGAAGGAAAAGCAGGTAGTATTTTGTCATTGCACGGTTTTCAGCCCCTTCCGCACTTCCGTCCTAGAGTCTTTGGAATTTCAAATGAAAACTCATGATCTGAATTTACCATTGACATTGTATCACTGGCAGGTTGATTGAAAGCTGAATTATGGTCTTGATTATTGTGGGGAACTAAACTTCTTAATAATATGGACTTCTTAATAATACAGGCTTCCTAAAGCTGTTCAGTCCTGTCCTTTTCTTATTTTTAACATTAAGGCTTCACTTCTTTCGGGGATTTCTAATTACTTGTGGGAGAGTCCGCACTTCTCATCGCCTCCTCGGAAGGGGCTCTGTGTTCACCCTGTGTCCAGCCCCCTTGTGTGTGAAGGTGTGAGCTCAGGGTCCTCTTCTCAAAAATAGTCCGATGTCTGTCGTGTGGTTGGTGTTCAGTAAACATCTCGTGGAGATGTATTGAGTATTGCTTTCCGTGTGTGCTGACCCACCGTGGGGCGTGGCCTCTCACCAAACAGTGAAATTTTGTGTTGGGCTGTTCCACATTAAAGACTTTGTTTTCGAGTCTCACTCTTTTGTAGAAAGGTTACTGCTACATGCGGGAACTATGCCAGGCAGGTAGTTGACCCCTTTTCTTCATGAGATATTATATTTCTCAAAGTCGTTTCTTTCGTTGCTGTTTCTTGAGTTCCTTGCCTTTTTCACAGTGATGGGAAAAGTAACCTAGAACTGGTGTGGACGCCCACATGTGCTTTATTCAAGGTGAGGGTGTTGTTTTAATACTCGATTGATCTGGAGGAGTGCTGTGGGGATTCATGTTGCCCATAGGTGTGTGTGAAACCTAGCCCCTGGCCTGCCAGCAGAGGTGGGGTGGGAGGGCCTGCGGTCAGGCCTAGCGGTGAGCGCACAACTCACAGCCAGTCTGTGTTCCAGACAGAGCTTAGGCGGTAGCTCGGCTTGGTCCTCCAGCCGACCTGCAGTGGGGACCGCTCCGAAGCCAGCAGCTGTGTCATCGCACAGCGGCGCTTTAGACGCTCTTGTTTCCTGGTGACCAGTGTGTGATGAGAGAGTTGCCAGCGGTGTGTTTTAGTATTTACAGGCGTATCTGTTCCTTTTTTCCTGTTTGTTTTTATAGCTTGAGCCTCAGTGGTGGTTATAACCTTTGATTCCTGGAATAACTGGTTAAGGTTTCTGTTTGTACGGGTGTGTGTTGGTGAGTCTGAGGTAAAGACCTTGCCTGACCTTGTTAAATGTGCTATCTTCCTGCCAATGAGAAAGAATTTTACTTGATGCAATTTGTAGACAATGCGGTGTAAATGTTGTAACTACAGGCTTTTCTAGAACCAGCAAATTTTGGATTTGGTTAATGGTGGAATAGCAGTAGCAGTAGTTTTTTCATGTTCTTGAAAAAATAGGAGTTGCAGAAGCTCAGGATATGGAACTAAACTGGTGGGAAGCTTAAGCAAAAAGGGTTTAAGGTTTTGTCTTTGAGGATTTAATTTAGCAATTGCAGTGTGTAAAGCATTATTACTCAATGTTGGCTGCTAATTCTGGTGTCACAGGTTAATTTGTTTATAGATGGTGTTCCCAGATCTGAACTCCGGCACCACATCAGAGAATACTAATAAATAATAGTTATTTTAACAGAAACCTGTTTTCCTTTATTATAAATAAAATAGACATGCAAGTAATATTTAGGGAACATAAAACTAAACTGACCTCTTAATTGTAAGCTATTTTCAAGTGAGATACAGTCTTGGTTTTTGTTCAAAAGTTTGCTGATTCTTTTAGGACGCACACATTCATCCTGGCGCCCTAGCATAGGGATGGAGATCTGTCTGACCTGCATGTACACTTGTAAGTTCGATAACGAGCAGTGTGCTACAGACCCATTAACTAACTAGTGCTGGGCTTGGCCTGCCTGTGGGCCAACTCAGACAGCCTGGCAGGGCCTGTCCCCTGCCTGTTCCAGTTGGTGTCCCCACACGTAGGAGGTGACAGCGGGCGTGGGCGTGCTGTCCGAGCTGGACCGTCTTTGTGCATGAGCTGCACATGCCACGGATGTGGGTCATTGAGGTTTTGTTCCAGCAGCAATAAAAATACGGAGCCTCGCTCATCTGGTGGCATGCCTGATTGGCCCGAACCTTTGTAATTGAACTGAGGGAGGGCTGCATTCTGTGTGGCAGAGAGCAAGTGCAGGCAGGAGCAGGTCATTTGGAGACCAGGAAGACGTTTTCCCAGGATCAGTCGATTTGCGAAGATGCGGGGAATCGGGTGTTTCGTACTTGCATGCTGTAACCGTGTGTCGTGGAAAAAGTTACTTAGAGGAGGGGAGGTTGAGTAGTTTGCTGACTGGAAAATAGCCAACGCTTCTGTACTTTTACTCAAAGGAAACTTAGGATGAAGTAGTGCTGAGGACAGTTAAGGTGCGTTGCTTACAGAAAATGGGCGTGCGCTCTTGTTGTTCTCATTTGCACGGTTGTGCCTGTAGGTTCCGTCTGCATAGCATGCTTTGCTGCCCAGCTGCGGCCGTGATGGTTCGGGGACCTGGGGACCTTCCTGGGGTGAGTAATTCAGCCAGGACGGGAGGCACACACTAATGCTAGGTGTGAACACAACGGGCTTGCTTCCACCGTTGTTCTCTTCTGAGTCTGGAGGTCTGCACCTCAAGTTCACTCGTGACGCTAGTGCCCTGGCGACGTAGGCGGGCTGGGTGAGGCCATTCTCAGGGGTGTCAGGCGTTTCCCTGTGTTTCTGGAACTGTGCCCCGCGTGGCAGGGCGGAGCCAGACTGAACGGGGACGTCTCAGTGTGCCGCCCTATGTGGCGAGCATGGCGCAGCAAGCTGTTGCCAGGTGAGGTTTGGTCTTGCTCCCAAAACTCCACCTGAAGGTCTCGCGGTTTCGTGACAGCAGAGTGTGGGCCCCCATCTGGACCCGTGAGCCAGGGCTCACCCGTTCCCATTGTCTGGCGCTTTGCTTACCGGTCACGGGCAGTTCGCTCAGCTTCCTCTGTTGGGGATCACAGCTTGCGGAGCTCTGCCCCTTGGGCCCGCACCTGTCCTGCTGCCAGGGAGGTCGACTGCCGCTCCTTGCAGACGGGACCCAGTCGTTCTGCCAAAAACGCGCTTTCTCTTCACCCTTGTTTGCTAGTACCGGTGCTCTCCACGGTGACCTACTTATCATTCTCTTGGTATTGCCTGGATCTTTACAGGAGAACCAATAAAGTTTCTATGTTGTAATTTCTTTTTACACCACTGTTGCCAACTTTTGGTCCCCAGACTTGACATTGCTGGCCCCCTCTCGCTCTGAGTATGTTCCCTCTTAGTGGGGAGTGTGAGCGGCAGCAACCCCGGGACCGTTGTCCGGCGCACCCTGCTGTCTCACACCGGCGTGCCCTTCACATGCGGGGAGTGCGCTCTTGGACGCGGTCTTGCAGACGTGTTACTTTTGGGTGGGTGGTGACGTTGTTATCTCAGTAAGTTTCTCAGTGCTCCAGGCTTCCAGAAGGACGCTTGTAAAGGGTGCCATGACTTTACGTGGCCTCTTTCACGGGCCCTTAGGTTATATTACCTTACACTTTTCACATTAATGAGTTTTTGTGTTGGCAAAAACTTGGGGAGGTTATTTTTAAGAGACACTGGTAGTAAAAGTAAGAATCAGTTTTATATCAGTTTTATGGTGGTTTCTAGTTTGAGCCAAGTGCTTTATTGTCATTTCTGGTGCAAATTCTGCTCTGGAAGATTCTTAACTATGTTTCATGTTGTGTTATGTTACAGGTTGTCTTTCTGTCTTGTACTTTGAATGGATTTTTCACCTGTGCGTGGTTTTGTGCCTTGACGCATTGGCCATGTGAAAACTATTGTTTCAGCGATGTGCACTGGTTTTCAAGTGTTGACGCGTTTCTCTAAACAATATCAGAATCTCACATTTGCTAATGTCCCGGCCGATCTGAACATCTTAAGTATGCGGAAGCTCTTGGTGATGGATGCGAGTTTTCAAAAATTTAATCTCCTATCAGAGCTCAGATGTTACTACTGACAGCACTTGAAGGTGTGGGCTTTCTTCATTCATTTCTGAGTCAGGGCCCACCAGACACCCAGAACAGTGGTTCGCCAGCGCTTCCCTCCGGTAAACGTGGTGTCCGTGGGAAAAGCGCTCGCTCACTCCCAGCTGCTCAGGGGCTTCTGGAGACACCCAGAGCTTTGGGGTGCAGCCCTAGTCTGTTTACCCCTTGCCTGGCCGTTTGCCCAGATGCCAGCCTGAGCAACAATGAGGGACGTGCCGGCCTCATGGTGGCCCCATAGGGTCCAGGGGACCCAGGGGTGCGTGGGCTCCAGTTCCTGGCTGCTGCCCAGGATATTTAGCAGTGGGTTTTAAGAATTTTGGTTTGGGTATGTTAAAAAATATTCTAATGTAGATATTAAAGTCTGTATTTACGGTATTTTCCAACTAGGGGTATAAAATTAGCACATGTAACACGTTACATTACGAGGAAAGGTAGATGTGAATGTGTATTGATTTGTTATTTTACTTGTAATATATTTGATTATTTTCTCTATTACTAGTGCCTGTTTTAGTTTCTCCCTTAGTAGTAAGGAGCAAGCATTCGTGTTCGTTGTTGCAGGTACTGGTCACAGCCTGCTGGTTGTGGCGGCTGTGACGTTCTATTGCTCTGAGCGACTCAGGGTGCAGCCTGGGCCGCTCCTGCTCGTGGGTCAGCCTCTGGTTCAGAGAACAGGGCGTGTGCTTGCGGTGGGCTGT
This sequence comes from Carollia perspicillata, assembly GCA_004027735.1. NCBI lineage: Eukaryota > Metazoa > Chordata > Mammalia > Chiroptera > Phyllostomidae > Carollia > Carollia perspicillata. The sequence continues at coordinate 30,492 of PVKM010006020.1, read as the reverse complement.
GTCCTCAGGCCCTAGCCGGTCCTTGCAGTTTCCCGTCCGCACAGGTAACCTCTGAACCATGCCACCTGTGGGCCGTGGGGGTGGCTTTTTTCTGTTACTTTCGGTTGTATTTTCCCTTAGCTACATCGTATTCCCTGAGCGAAAGTCAGACATGCAGGCACCGACAGACAATAGTTATGTGCTAAAACCTGCTTTACACAAGCAGGACTTTTAATATTTCAAAATAATGTCTAAATATATTACACTTTAAAATGCACGTGGTAAAAACAAGTGTTAGAATATTGAGTTTATGTGTAAGTTTAGCAGATCTTAAGATTAATTTAGCTATTTGGTGGCAACTTGTTTTGCGACAAATACTGTGTTAATTCATGGTTAAATGTAGGTTCATTTTGAATTTCTGGTGAACATTTCCTGTTTACAGCTAGCATTGCAAATTACTTTGGTGGTTTTAATCACTTAGCGAAATGTGTTTATTAATAAACATTGTTGTAATTCAGCAGGATAACAAACTACAGGTAAGCAGTCTTAACTGCTCAGGGAGCGAGGTTGTGAGGGACTCCTTCGTAGGTGAGCTGAGCCTCAGCGTCCTCATTCAGCAGGAGGAGCCTCCCCGAGTACCATGGACAGTGTTCGTACCACTTCGTACGTCTGGGCCTCACATTTTACAATGTGTTTTTAATTCAAGCTTGGCAGAGGTGACCTTGTCGAGTTCATGGTACAGTTAATATGTTTTATGCCAAACTCGATTTCAGTTTTAAAACGTTATTTTTATTATTACCCTTAAGAAGTTGTTACTTTGGGGGAGTGTCAAGGACAATAAAATTAAGACCAGTAAATCTGGGGCCCTGGCGGGGTGGCACAGTTGGTCAGAGTATCGTCCTGCTACTCCAGGGCTGTGGGCTCGGTCCCTGGTCAGGGCACAGACAAGAATCAGCAGCGAGTGCGTCAGCAAGTGGAAAAAGAAAGGGGCGTTTCGCTCCCTCTCGAGTCAATTAAAAAAAAAATTAAAAAACCAGTAAATTTGGAAAAGCATTAAAAATATTTATGATGTTATGTTTACCTCACTGTGGCAAGGTTATACACTTAAAATTTATTTTTTCTGTTGTGAAAATAATATGCTTATTTAAAAATATTTGGAAAATGCTTGAATTTTGAATGTATGTTTAGTTGTGTCTGGTTATTAAGTATTTGTGCTTTCAGCCACGACTGAATTGTGTTTCTTAACCAGCCATGTGTCTTTTAGGAGTTCAGTTTTTAAAAGCTATGTAGGTTATTCTGGTAATTGTTATACTTAACACTGGGTTGGCCAAAAAGTCTGTTACATTTTTTTCCCTAAGATAAAAGACGCATCTTTCACTTTCAGCAGTAACTTCATCGGTGTGGGTATTTTGAGTGGGTCGGCTCTCTCCCGCTATCGGCCTCCAGAGGGGAGAGGCCAGGGGGCTGCTGCACATCTTCCGGTGCAGAGGACAGCCCCCCGCAAACCACTCAACTTTGCAAACCACTCAACACAACTGATCAGTCACAGCACCTTCTCCATACATGGCACAGACCTTTTTTTTGCATTTCAGTTGTATTTTTACCTTTCTTGAAATAATACGTCAAAAATGTCATGTATTTCCTTCCATCTTCAATGTTAAAATGGCTGCGCAAAAATTCACCAATTTTGATTTTTTTAATGCACACTGAGATGACAGCTGTCACAATACAATCTAACAAAATTGCTTCAAGTGAAGTTAAAGACAATTAAGCACCACTAGAGCCATTGCAGGGAAAAGATGTGAAGGCCTTTTGCCACCCCAGTGTTTTCTGGACGCATAGTACCTACATGCTGCCATTGGTGTAGGTGCCTTGCGTGTCTTGTCTCCTAGTGTTCATAGCAGTCATGTGAGGTTTGCTGCTTGTGCTGTTCTCAGATGTGGGCAAAGAAGACAGGGCACGGGGGGTCAGTACCTTACTCAGGGGTGTGCAGAGTGGAGCCGTCGTTCGAACCCAGAATTTGAAAATGTAAGATCTCTGCAATGCAGACAGTGTTTTGAAGTTTCATACGAAAATATAGAGTAATGTAGAGCTTAATTTTCAGGAAGAACCACAGGCCTGCAAGATTAACGAGAACTGTTTAGTTATATTTATATCACATATTGTGTGTATATACATAGGTTTTGTGTGTAGATGTGTACATGGATGTATTGATTTTCATCTTGATTTTGTAAAGCCCTATTGTAACTTTATCTTTTATACTTGAGGATATGATCCTGTGTTTTGTGTCTGCGTGGTGCAGGCCTTAGTTACTTCCTGCCTGTGCAGAGGGGTGTGTGGGAGCTTCCCTGAGGGTAGCTGTCCCAGTGCTGGTCCCGGTGCCGGAGCAGGAGTTGGGCAGGCCTCACCCCCGGCCTTGCCCTGCCGTGTTCAGACTCCCCTCTGCAGACATAGCTGTGATTTTGAGTGTTGTAGTGCCCCACCTGTGTCCACCTACACTGTTTCCTTGTGTCCCTTTTCCTCTTGACATGTGTCTTCTCGAGGCCACCCTCCTTGTCTTTGCTGTGGCTATTGCCTCGGCCCTTTAAAATCCAACAGATTAAACCTGTTGGTTCTCATCACTTCTAGGGCTGCTAATTTAATTTCACAAAGTTTTGTTTCCACGTTAGCCTTGATCCCCCTACCTGTGATGTTTGAATTTCATCAGGTAGTTCTCAATTGTTGCTAACAATTCCTTAATATCTGTTGAACACGTATTAGCCATTCCCAAACTACAAGGCTACATTTTCAGACCAAAATGCAGCTTTAGGGAAGAGCCTAGCAGACCTCCTTAAGGTCCTGCGGATTCCCTCTTCTGGTCATGTGTCTGTGTTTTCTGTTCTCGCGAGAAGCAGGGACGCATGGGGCAGGTGTCCAGGGGGCCATGTCGGAAACAGGGGCCCTGAATTTGGGCTGTGGAGCCGCACGCCATTTGCAGCGACGGGAGACTGCACGTGCTCGCCACACTGCGCTTGGTGGTCAGAAGCACGCAGCTCCTGGTCCCTGCTCTGCCGTGCCCTTACTCACAGCAGCTCGGCGGAGCACGCGCTGGTGCCTTCTTTATTATGGCTTGTGTCCTAACACTGCGTATAATTCAACTTGAAAAAGTGGCTGTTTCACCAAGAGGCACCCACACCACCAAATGTTGCGTGTTTGCAGTTTGCAAAGCATCGGAGCAAGTTTCCGGTGCTTCTGGGGTGTTTGCATTTTATTAGTGTAATGACACTCCATCTGTGGTATGTGAGTGGAATAAGCAGCTTGGTTCTTGGGAGACATTGTTGCTTTTACATTAAATGCAGTGAGAATTATCGTTTGCTCCCATGAACTTCTGTCTGTGAGCAAAAATTTTGAGAATAGTTCTGCACCTGTGTCACGGGCGCAGTGGTGTGAGAAGCTGCTTCTGTTGCAGATTTGGTTTCGTACGTTTTTCTTTTAATGGCTTAGCCCTATTAAAACTGTCGATATTTAAATACTTCTCTTGGCTTTATATTAGGCGAATGCAGCATTCATTCATTCACGAGTGTTTATTGAGTGTGTGCTGTCCATCAGGCTGTCAGGCTCCGTCAGGACTGGGCCTAGGAAAGTGAAAGTACTCCACTGCCTGGGGCCTCCAGGAGGAAGGGAGACCAGCTTTAGAGCTACAGCGACCCTTGACCCTTGGCCCTCCAGGGGCTGAGGTGGAGTCCTGGCCCTGCCCTTCTCTCTTCATTTCCAGGGTCACTCGCGGGGGGCGGTCACCTGCCATGCGTCAGTCCCTGTGGAAGTGCTGAGCACGCACAACCTAGTGGATACATGGTGCCTCTCTCTGGTAGCTCCCATTCTAGCAGCAGGGAGGTGGCCAGGCATGCCGGGACCCTGTGGTGGGGCTGTGAGTAGGGGGCAGGGACTCGACCCTTGCAGCGGCTCTGTGGTCGATCAGGAGCTTCCGCGTGGGTATGGGGGAGGGCGCCCCGGCAGAGTGCGTTGTTCACTTGGCACACGTGTTTTCGCCTGGTCCTGTTGGGTGGAGGGACACCTGTGCAGTGCTGAGGAGGCAGCCTGGGGGTGATCACTGTAGGAAGCGTGTGTCCTGAACCCGAAGAGTTTATGGGAAGCAGTGGAGAGAAGGCAGAGCCTCCCTCGGACACACGCAGTGCGGTTGGGCTTGCGCCTGTGCCTGCGAGCCCGGGAGCACCTCTGTGATCTGCCTGCAGGTTGCGTTGTCCCTAATACTCACGGCTCCTCCCTGTGTGTGGAGGCCAGGTCCTTGCTTTGTGGCACCAGGTTGGCCAGTGACACGTGCAACCCTGAGCAGCAGCTTTAAGCCCCTTTTCAGGGTCCTTCCCTCTTCCACAAGTTAGTGTGTTCCAGGCTGGGGCTGATGCTTTCACCTTCGGTACCAGAACTGGGAATAATGGAACAGAGTCCTGGCTACCCACGGAATGAGATATTATCATGAAAAGAAATGAAACTGTGTCGTTTCAGCCTCTGGGGTCTTGGGTTCATTTGCTTTGCAGCGTGACCTAGCACTGAAGTTGTGTGTCTCGCACACGGGCGTGCGTGCTCGTCTCTGTGGGCTGAGAAGCCACAGGCCGGCAGGAAACTGGAGCTGTTGGCCAGGGCCAGTTTCTTACTGGCCCTGTAAGCCCAGTTAAGAAGGTTCGAGATGAGAGCCTCCTTAGCAAGACCCCCTGGCATCGGTCTGGGGCATGGAGGGAGGACAGGGCTGAGGCTGCTGTCTCTGGAGATGGAGCCGGAGCTGCGGGAGCAGCTTATGTGGAAGGAGAGAACGAGTGAAAGTGAGGGACTTGGAGGGCGAGGAGGACCAGTGCGGGTAAACCCAGGTTTGTGCTCGGCCACTTCGGTAGGTGGTGGTGTTCTTACAACTGGAATTGAAGCGAAAAGTACGTAAGTAGTAGATTAGATTTGGGTGGGGAAATAAAAAGCTGTCTTCGAGCTACCCTGAACTTGAGGTGCTTGTGAATTTCCAGGTTGAAGTTTCAACACAGATAGCAAAGAGGAGTGGGCGGAGGGTGCAGGGTGGCTGCGGGACACGGGCGCGGAGGAGGCCTGAGAACAGTGCTGCTGAGCGCCCGGGCGTTCTGGGCTGGCGGCGGCGGAGCCGGGCCAGAACTTTCCCCTCTGACACCGTCTGACCCTTCAGACCCTTCTGCCCTGCAGGGCTGCTCTTCCTGAGACGGCCACTCCTGGAGGACCGCGTTGGCCCTGCTTCCTCCCTCCTCTGCGCGGTGCAGTCAGTCTGTTCCTCCTCTGTCCCCGTCTGCCTTGTTGGCCCGTCTGCTCCTCTCTCTCAGCGGTTGAAGTGTTTCAGTGGTCGAGTCAGTCCTCTGTTGTTTCACAGGGGCCTGTAGTTAAGTACGATGGGACCATCGTCCTGAGATCAGGGAGGCAGAGGGACACCGACTGCAGCTGACCTTGTGTACGTACTTAGTAGTCACTGCCATGGAACCATGCTCATTTACCGTACGTACTAAAAAATTGAGGCTCCTCCCGGGTCTCTGCTGCCCTGCCGCAGGGAGGCGATGGAGGGCCTGCTTTCCTGGCAGCTGCTTCTCACTGCCATCCTCTTCCACCTTGTTGCCAGGACGTCCGGCCCTGGCCTTCAGAGAGTGGTTACATCTCACTGTGCTTTGTGTCATTGCTGTCAGCCCAGAGCCTGCACCATCCCCCCTAGACCAGGTGATCCAGGAGACAGAGGCCTTGCCCTTCAGGTTAGTCTGGCAGTGACGTGATACGCAGCCCTCGGACGAGGCTGCCTTGTCTGGTCTTTCGCCCTCCGCCGTGGTCGTCTTCAGCCAGCTCCAGTGGTATTTTCACCACGGCCCGTTCATAAAGGCCTAAGGAACAGAGCAAACCTGTGTCGGATTTTGGTGGCCGGTGTTGGAGAAGAGGAATCAGGAAATGGAATAGACAATGAGCAGTGGCATGGGAGAGGAAGGGGAGAGGGACCTGGGCACCCAGGAGCAGTTAGGTGCCCTTGGGGAGCTGCCGCAGGGCTGAGGCTTGTTTTCAGCTCCGGCGTCACCTCTCAGATAAGCCGTGTGAAAATATCGGCCTCCTCGTTGCAAACTCAACTGATCTCCTTGCTTGCAGTCCATTCTGTGCCCGCGGGTCCTCTCGTTTCCCCCAGACTTCCCCACCTCCAGGGCTCCAGACGGCCAGGCACTGTGCTTTGCCAGCCCTGTCCTGTCCTCCTTGCCCTCTGGGAAGGTTAGCGTTGCCGAGAGGGGATCTGCACGCAGCCAGGGCTGTGATGATGTGCCTCCAGGAGCTGGCTGCTGGGTGGAGGAGAGCCGCTTTTCCCCGAGACTCAAGAAGCCAGTCAGGACTGCCCACGTGCATTGTCAGGGGCTCGGGCGCGTGCATGGCACTGCCGCTCCTTGAGGACCAGGGCCAGGCCGAGCCACTCTACTGCCTCTTAAATCCTCCAGAGGAGGGCATGACGGGCATGCCGGGTAACTGGTGAGTGTGTACAGTAGGGAACTGAGGCACAGTGCTCAGTTGTGTAGACACACAGCCGGGGACATTGGAGGCGTTTTGTTTAGGGCCTCAGAAGTCTGGCCCTACCCCACTGGGCGTGTGTACATTTCTTCAGAAACCGAGTGTCTTAGTTTACAGCACAGTTTTACTGAATATGTGTAGTTCACTGCAGATAGAAATTACTTGATAGCGTATTGTAAAAAATGTAGATTCGTTCCCAAAACATGCCTCCGCTTTTCACTAGGTACTGTGTCCCTCATTTTTATCAGTTGCTTGTGTCCATGACCTTGCGTCAGTCATTTGTGACTCATTTCTTTCTCTCAGGCTTCATATCTAATCTGTGTGCAAATTCTGGCAGCTCTACCTTCAGAATATTCTCATAGTCGAACTGCATCTCGACGTCCCCACCTCTTGCTGCCGGCCCAGGGCAGGCAGGCTCTCTTAGCTGGGCTGTCAGTAGCCTCTCACCTAGTCTTTTTTTCTCCCCATTTGGTCGGTTACCTATGCCCTCCCCACTCCCCGCCCCCCAGTAGTCTGCTTCTCACGTAGAGATGCCCTTCTAACCCTTAGGTTAAACAGTAGCATTTTCCCGTTTAGGCTCAAATGGCTTTGGCTTTTATTTTACTCAGGGTGTGCCTTGGCCGACAGAGCCCAGCGTGATGCCTTTTCCCTGGCAGTCCGATGCCATTTCCCTTTCCTTCTGCTCTAGCCACAGGGGGCCGTTTCTGGGATGCGCCCACCAGGCTCTCTCTGCCTGGGGTCTGCACTCGCGCTCCCCCACTGCCCGGAAGGCCCTTTCCCTGTAGTAGGACTTTGTTTAAGGGTTCTGCCACTTGCAGCCTCATCGGCTCGCGGACCCCTGCCCTTTAGTCCTTCTCGTGTGCCCCGTCTGTCCTCGCTGGCTGTCTTCTGCCACTAGAGTGCGGGTTCGTTACTGCTCCCTCACGGTGTGGCGGCAGGGAGGCGGAGGGACGGTGGTGGCGGTGGTGACGATTTAACTGGGAATAAAAATGCTCTGTCCCCCAGGCTTCATGACTATGCTGAATTCGGCTGCTAAGTCGCAGTTTTCGTTTATTTTTGAAATATTTATTCCTGATCGTTTAAATTTTTAATGCAATTCTAAAGCATTAGTAGGAAGTGAGCTTTATCTTTGAGCCGATTTGTGCCCCAGCTTTGGAAACCCAACCTGGGCAGTTTTCTACCTTTCCTCCCTTTCCGATTCTTGAGAATTACTACTGGAAAGCTGCAGAGAACCTTGGTTCTCAGAACTCCCGACGAGTTTCCAGTCGCCTCATGGCTCTTCCCAGCCTGTGTCCTTGGAGGGTCCGTGGTTGAGGATGGGGCCTCTGGGGATCCAGCTCTCCCTGGGCGGTGGGCTTGCTGACCGGGGCCTCGCCTGCCCGCCCGGGTCTCGGGAGTCGGAAGCTGCGGCTAGCCTGCCTCTCCTTCAGTTCTCAAGTCAGCGAGGGTCAGGAGGGTCTGTGCTCCCGTCGGTGGGGCAGGCCCAGCGACTGGCAGGGGTCAGTGGTTTTAGACGCAGCAGGCCAGGGGCTTTGTCTGCTTTACTGCTTCCTTTCTCCTGCTCAAGGAATACCTACGAACTTGACATTGGTAAGTAAATAATAGTCGGTTTATTTTCACTGTCCTGTAGTATTGCATTGTCCAAATGAACCACAGCTTATCATCTCAACTCTTAACCTACGAGTGACCAGGTCATTTTGTTTTTCCAAAGTCACAAACGTGGATTTAATGAACACCTCTGTCCACGCTTCCTTCTGTGCTAGTGACATGTTTCAGGATGGATCCCCAGAAGTAGCGTCCGGATCGCAGGCCAGGCACAGACTGGGATCTCCCAGGCTCTGTGGGGTTGCGCTTCAGGTGGTCGTACGATCCCATCGGCGGCCTCAGGGTCTCCCACGGCCTCAGCACCGCCAGACCCTCCTGCACGCTGGGACTCGTGGACTGACAGTCACTTACATGGCCCTGGTCCCAGGGAGCGAGCACGTCTTTTTATGTCTGTGGTCACTGGGACTTGCTCTCTGAAGTGCCTGCTTAGGTATTCTGTCCATCTTTGTCCCAGTGATTTTGTTTGGAAAAGTCCTTTTTCTGGTTTATTTGTAGGGGTTATTATAAATCCTGAACACTAGTCTTTTGTACCTTATGTATTTTGCGGATGTTTTTTTGTTTGTGGTTTTTCACTTTTTACAGTGTCTTTTGTCACATGGTTTTTGAAATACTTGAAATGGTGGGTTTACTTATCACTCTTGTTGGATGAACGTGTTCCATGTTCTGTTTGGAAAGTTACAGTGTGACTTTCACACTTGGCTCTGTCTTCATTCCAACTGCTGGCTCTGTGGTGGCTCCCTTACCGTGTCTCCGATGCTCAGGTGGGCCCGTGGTGTCTGTCCCGGACCTTGGTCTCCTGGCTTCCTCTCGGGTTTCTCTCTCCCACGCACTCAGCAGTGTATTGAAGAGACTGTTTCTTCCGCATTATCTGCACGCAGTGGAACGGTCACTGGCGGTCTGGTCACTGCCACGTTGCTGGGCCTGGCATGTTGCAGCCGTCTGTTCATGCACCAGGGTAAGAGGGGGTGTCCCTCAGCCATTAAAAGGGTGGCTGCAAAAAGAAACCCACGTGGCTTTGTGTGTCAGAATTGCCCGAGTGGCCCTCTGGCCCACCGCAGGACGGGCCTGGCCCCTGCCCCCGGGTCGTTTGGGTGGCAGTAGGTGGTGCATAGAAAGCTCCTAGCACAGTGACCCGTTTCGGGGGGGGTGCCTGGGTGCTTGTGGGGTGCTCGTGGGGTGCTCGTGCTGTCCGTGCTGACGTCGGTGTTTGCCTTGTCTTCCTTTGTCCTGTTTTGTGCGCTGTAGCGGAACACCTTCCTGGTTCACCTCAGGACGCGAGTGTGCAACCGTCTGCTTGACCTGGTGTCAGTTGGTGTTATTTGTAGGCGAGGGGAGGGTTCCAACAGTGTGTTTAGGGTTAGGGTTGAATGCTTTAGGTTGATTCTGCATTCCATATCTTATACTGAGAAAAACCTATTTCTTGAGGTTTTTTACTTTGTGTGCAATTATATCTGGAACTGGTGATATCCTCAAAAGTATCCTTAAATGAGATTTTATGAATAATAACTTTTTATATAAAACAATTAGTGACTTTGAGGTTTCATTTCATGCAACCTAGTACTTAACCGTATTTCCGTGTCTTTGAGTGTTTGCTTATGACATACTCGATTAATTATCTGTAGCATTTTTTCCAGAATGACCTTATTTTGAGTCCAGATATATATGTGTTAGTGTGGAAGATTCTCGAGTAGGGTTGCAGGTGTTGTCTGGTGAGCGGACTGTTGCGGTAATGTGAGATGACGGTCTGCCTTGGTGACCGCTTCCTGTCCCGGTCGTTCTCTTCTGCAGCGACGGTCTGAGAACCTCTCCGCCAGGCCCTGTGCCACTCTCCCCAGTGCCACTGCGCCCTGCGTGCACGTTCTGCCCGTCTTCCAAAGCTGCGCGGTTGGAAACCCTCCTAAACACGCCCTCATCCAAAGCCCCGCCGCTGCTGTCTGCGCTCGCCTTTCGTTTCTCCCTTGCCCGGCCCCAGGAGATGTTCCAGGCTGCTCTGGGCAGTGGGTGATGCCAACAGGGAAGCAGGAGGTGCCATCAGAGGGCACCAAAGGTGGGTGCAGGCTCAGCTTGCCCTCAGTCACCTGCCCCCAGACCACGGGTGTTTAGTGTGCCAGACCCCAGGGGTGAGGCGGTGACACTCAGGTTGCTGCCGTCACCCCTCTCCCACCTCTGGGCCGGCCCTCTCAGTGTCGCGTGTAAGACTTGGGACACTCTGGCAGGAGTGTCCAACCGTGTGGCGTGTCCGGGCCTCACTGGAAGAAGAGAAGTTGTCTCGGACCACTCATTAAACACACAAACACTGATGAAAACTGACGAGCAAATAAAAGGTTTTAAGTAAATCGATGATCTTGCGTCGGGCTGCATTCAGAGCCGTCCTGGCCCACGGGCTTGGACACCCCGCTCAGGGCACTGGAGAACTCAGAAACCGCCTGCTTTAAAACCTACGTGTGTGTGTGCTGACACAGTGCTACAATAGCGATTTGATGATTTTTAATTTTAGATAAGTTTCTTGAACTTTTTTTGACCAAAATAAGTTTGAGTAGTGTGAATTCAATTTTTGGTATGCTTGAAAAATGTAACTGGAAGCGTTTCGATTGTAAGAAGCTTTTGAATCTGTTGCCGTAGCCTGAGTATTTACTTTGATGTGACCATTACTGTCGATACAGTAAAAGGTGGTCCACCAATTTATGTATATAATTTGTGTGATACATTACCCTTGTTAAAACTTAGAAACTTCTTCAATATTTCACATACTTACAGAAGAATCTCAGTGCAGATTTAAGAAGCAGGTTATAAAAGCAAGTTTTACCATTTTACACTCTTGGATTTTCTTTGTAATGTTATAATATCGGGGCTGAGTTCAGGAACATGGTTTTTTTCTTGAACGAGAAGGCATTTCCGAGTTTCGTATATCCTGACTTGGTCACAGATGGTTCGAAGTACGTTGAGCTTCTGGCGCTGGGTTTCAGAAACAGAGTTACAGATGCTGTGCGGTGCCATCCGTCTCCGCGAAGGTCTGCGTTCCGTGTCTCCCGCGTGCCCGCAGTGTGCGGGCCGGGGTTTTCCTGCCGGGCTGTGCTTCGCTGGAGGCGGGGGTGCCTGCCTGTCAGACCGCCTCCTGGAGCTGCGAGCGCGGCGTCTGCGGGCAGGAGGCCTTTGCCTCCGGTGCCTCACTGCAGCCGGTGCTTTTCCGTGACGGAGACCGTGCGGTGGCCACAGAGCCCTGTGAAGGCGACAGCAGCCTCTTCCTCTTGCAAACAGGTCGGGAGAGAAGGCCGGGGTCTTGCACGGGGCCACCTGAGCATCGAGCCGGTTCTGGCCTTTCCGAGGTCCTGCCTCCCTTTCTCACGTCTCACCACACACTTGTTGCTTGTTCAGGGGAAGCACGAGGTTCTCAGCTCCTCACGCTGATTCACTGCCTGCAGTGTTTATGGAATCAGATTCCTTGATTTTTTTTCCTAGAGCATCAGAATTTTTATAAAAGTGGGTTTACTTTATATTTAATAAAATTTACTTTGTCATTTTAACTTAGTTTCACTTTAAACATTTTGAATAAGAAAATTTTCAAACATAGATGAAACTCACATTTATCCCCAGATATTATGATTTTCAAAGTTTTGTCATTCTTAAATTACTGGTTTTTGTCATTTTAGCTAAATGATTTTAAAGCAAAAGCTAAAAACTAATGTTATTCTTCTCTACCTCACTGCGTATCTCAGAAAACCCTAACAAGAATGCGGTAATCCTGTCAACGAGTTAAGTGTAATTCTACTGCTGTCCAATACGCGGTCTTTATTCAGATCTCCCTCTCTCGGAAATGTGTTTTTACAGCTACTGCCGTGTTTGAATCCGGGTCCGAACAAGGCCCACACAGCGTGTGTTGTTCTCTTGTGATCCGGAGCCTCCCAGGCCCTCGCCCACCCCCTTTTTATCCCTGCCGTAGCTGTGCTGGGGACCTGCCTCCCTGTTCCTGCACAGTGTCCCCACGCTGGGCATCCCTTTCTTCCCCAGCGGGGGTGGCGGCATTGGACTTGTTCCTGTGGCTCTGAGGCTGTGATTGACCGGGATGCCCCTGAGTGGCACAATGCGGTGCATGTCCTGTGGCCTGGCATCGGGAGCCCAGCCAGAGGCAGAGCTCTGACAGCCTGTACCGCAAGCGGGGAGGTCACTGGTTTTAAAGGCAGTGTGTCACCTGCTTATACTGACACTGTTAAAGGATGAACTGGAGACTTGACATAGAAATGTTCTCTGCGACTGTGGTAGCACTGACTGAGGTTGGAAGCCACGGGATTGCATTCCTAGCAGGGCTGGACCGAAGTTCAATGGGATGAATTGGGAACCAGTTGATTGTTTGTGCTCAAAGGCTGTTGTGTAACAGATTACTGCCAAACTGACAAATGTTATTGTTTGGTAGGCTAACATGCAAATGACCCAAGAATTTTAATTTTACTGAACCTAATTTAAATCAACAATATTAGGTGGCCACCAAAAAGCTAATATAATTTTAAATTTCAGTAACTACAGGTATGGTCTTAGAATTAGCAGTGAACTTACAGCTGACCAGACGCGTCTGGGTGTTTGCGACCGGCTCTGGAGACTGTCTCCAGCTGGGAGGAGAGCACAGGAAGTGCGTTCAAAGAGAAGAGGGTGCAGGTGGGCGTAGGACCACGTCCCGGGGGGGAGTGCGCCTGAGGGAAGGAACTAGCGTCAGAATGCCTCTCTGAAGAGGTTCTAGACTTGTTCCAAGTCCACGGCTCTCCACTGGGACCCTTCTGTGTCTTGGGGGACAGATGCAGATGTCGAGAGACATTTTTGGTCGTCACACCGGGCTGGGTGCTCCTGGCATCTAGCATGTCCCATCCAAAACGTCCCAGCGGGGAGGACGAGAGACCTTCCTCAGTCCGAACTGTATTCCCTGCGATGCAGAGTAAGGAAAGAATTAGATTTTACCTAGTAGCGTAGGCTGTACGCAGAAGTAATGAATTAAGTTTCTCGAACCAGTTCCTGTCCTGTTTCCTTACCCAGGGTGCAGGGTACCCAGCAGAAATCTGTTTCACTCTGTTCCATTTCATTAAGAAATTGGGAAAAAGTGATCATAAACCACAGTTCGAAGAGAGGTCTAAATGCACCAGAGGGTAAAATTAAGCCCAGTTGGCAGAGCTGCACGGGATGAATTTTGCTTTTGTGTAAGGCAGCACTTCTCAGCCGTGCAGCCGGGCAGGGCGGGGGGCACTGCTCTGCGAGAAGGCGGGCTCGGCATCGCCGGGCTGGGCTCACGGCTTCCCACCTGGAAGTCTAGTGACGGGGTTCGAGGGTCTCTGAACATGATGGAAGAATAATTACGCCTTCATTTCCGGTAGGCAGACTTTTCTCACCTTCTGACTGGGGTTTGGCACTTCCCTTACTCAGCATTCTCCACCCCCATCTACTTCAGTACCAGAGCCGTGTAAGCTGGCTCGAGGTCTTACTTAATGGCAGGTTGGTGAGAGCACTTACATCACTATGCCACGGGTTTTAATATCTTGATAACTGTGCTTTAATGGAATTGTTTCCTTTATAATGCTTTGTATTTTATTTTATGGACTTAAATTTTTGTTCCGAGAGCAGATTCCTGGGCTTCACCAGATTTCCAGAGTCAGGGGTAAAAGGGGGCATAGCCTGTGGGCCACACAGATGGCTTGTTGGGTTGTTGTGTGTCTGTGGACGCTGGCACAAATGGAGTGTGTATGGGTCAGCTAGAGATACAGACATGCGCACCGTCCGAGTGTGCCGATGGCCTTTCTGTCCTGCAGGTTCAGCGTGCTCACTCTCCAACCCTAGTGTGCGTTTGTGTGGTCATCATTCAGATGCAGAGATTACATTTTAGGAGCGCTGCGGGGAAAGGGAACTTTCTGGCCTCCCACACTGCTGACTGCGGGGCTGGGTGGGTTTCTGGTTGCACTGGGGCCAGCAGCCGAGCTCCGAGTCACTTGGTTCTGCCAACAGACTGCAGGGGTGGCTGTGAGCGGCCAGTCGTTCAGTGGGTGATGCTGGCAGGCACAGCTGAGGCACTTTAAAAATACGTTGGTTCGTTGGCTTTTGCAGCAGGCTGTGTTTTCTGGCAGAGAACATTTTTGCCTTAGAGTGTTTAGGTATTTGAGTACTGGACGGGTTTCTGTCAGAGTTCATAAAGGGGAGAGCTGCTTGGCGGGAGGGGACATTAGATTGGCTCTTTAGCCCAGGAAACTGCTGCTCTTCGCCTGAGAGGCTACTCTTCTCCATTGTCAGTGAACTTGGCTTTCTCAGCTTTGGTGACTGGCACCCAGATATCAGAAGTACCGCAGCTGGCTCACCTTTGAACAGGTGTGTGTTGTGGTGTGCTGGAGATTTAGAGGCAAACATATTTAATGGGATCACTTGATTATAAAGACCAAATATGTGTACCCGGGTGTAGCGTATCCCTTCCTGGCTGTGGTCGCGGGTCGGGAGTAGTGGCTCTCAGGTGAGGGGAGCGCCCAGGATGGTGGGGGCAGACTGGCAAAGTCCGTCTGCTTCATCGCGGCAGCACTGGGATCTGAATGCGGCCCACGCTAGGGGATGAAACTCAGTCTGTACCCTGTGGTTATCTCAAAAGGTGGTTCTCTATGAAGCAAATTCATTCGATTTTTTTTTTTTACAGCAAAGTCTAGTTTGGGAAATCAGATGTTTCTAAGGTAGTGGAATTAGTGCTGTTAGAACATGTAGGGTTTATACAAATGCTGAATCGCTGTTGTGCACCTGAAAGTAATGCAGTGTTGTATGTCAGCTGTAATGTAAAACAAATTCTTTTTAACAAAAAAGAAAACAGGGTTTAGATGAGCTGCCAGCGCCTGGGAACGGGGCGTGGGGGCCATGGAGCGTGGGGGACAGAGCTGGGGCTCGGCCCCGGGCACGCGTGCCGCAGGCAGAGAGTGCCTGCGCCCCGAGAAGGTCTGCGCAGCTGTCTTTTCTTTCAAGCTTCCAGAGTATTGTTCGTTTTGTGCAAGTTTTAGGTAGTGAAATGTGTATAATTTTAAAGAGTGTTCTTGAAGTACTAGCATTTAAAAATAGTGTTTATACAAGATTCCAGAAAACCCATACTTCAAGTATTTTTTCTGGCTTCTAGCTAAACTATTAATGCTCAGATGTTATTACTGTTGTTTTTTTTAAGATTTTACTTATTCATTTTTAAAGAGAGGGGAAGGGAAGGAGAGATGGAGAGAAACGTCAATGTGTGGTTGTCTCTCATGTGGCCCCCACTGGGGACCTGACCTGCAACCCAGGCATGTGCCCTGACTGGGAATCGAACCGGCGACCCTTTGGTTTGCAGCCCGCACTCAATCCATTGAGCTACACCAGCCAGGGTTGTTATTACTGTTTTTAAAAATGTGAGTCAGATGGCTACTGTCTTGTTGCTTGTTTTCTGTGTTAGTAACGTGTGTGTGTGTGCACACTCAGTGGTGGCTCCCCAACGGGAGTTGGAGTGGTGGCTCGCCTGTGTGGAGTTAGTGTGGGTTTACTGCCGGCGAGGAAACGGATTTCAAACAAGTGCTGGACGTTGGGGGCGGAAAGTGGCTCCGACATGGCTGGCCCCTTGAAGCTCAGCCCAGGCGTCTCTGGTCCACGTGAGCGGAAGGGGCCTGGGCTGGCCCTGGTGAGTTCGTACCAGTGTGGACGAGAAGACCGAGTGATCATCAGTTTCGTTAGTTCAGGGGATGTTGGTAATGCAGTGGAAAGGAACTCGCCTTCTTCGTTAGCATCTTGCGTTGTCTCTTTTTCGCTTTCGTAACACAGCCTTCCATCCTCCCGTGGGTTTTGCTTTGTTTTTTTTCCCTGTTGTATTCTTCATGATAAACATTAAAAGGCGTCATTAAATCAACCCCAGGTAATGTCCCATTTCTGTTTTAATAATCATGGGTGATAATATTTCACAGGGAAAAGTTTATGCAAAGGTAAACATGTAACTTTAGAGAAAAAAGAAACTTGTTTTCCCATCAGGAAAATAAACATAAGGAAGGGAAACAGGTGATTGTTGTATTGCCTTTTCCTTCCCTTTGAATTAAATTAGTGCAGTTAACATTCAGAACACTGCACTGATGAAGGGGACCACAGACCGTCATGGTCCCACCTGCTGCAAACAGGTGATCCTGAAAGTTTGCCCTGAGCAGCTGGCATTCTGCTGAGACGTTGCAGCCGTGTTTTTTATTTTAGATCTTGTTTTCTCCCGGGTGGTTTGCATAACCAGCACTAAGGACGGAGTGCTTTTTTAGGGAAACGTTTGTCTCTGTAAAATGTATGATATCATCAGAATGGAAGCCGGTCATGAGACTGCAGGGTTCACTCTTAGAAATGTAAAGCTTCCTGTACAGAGCTCTTATCAGTTGGAAACAGGCGGCCGCAACTGGGGGAACCGGGTGCTGTTGCTGGAATGCTTTTCTTTTGAGGGCGCAGCCCTGCGGTAGAGGCCGCAGAGGAGCACCAGCCGGGTGCCAGGGCTGGCCGGGTGCTTCCCGTAGTTTATTAGCTCCCCCAGACAGACTTTCTGAGCGGGGGCATTGCGCTCATACACATCAAACACCGTACTCGGGGATGCAGCTGTTACGTTGAAATGCCAGCTTGTTTCTGTCCCAAGGTCTTCATTGTGGTGGGTGCTGGACCAGCTCGGAGACTGCCGGGCCCCTTGTGGAGAGCGGGCTGAGCTTCAGACTGTGGCGTGGGCCCCAGGAATGCGGTCCCTGCAGCCGGTCTGGCTAGGGAGGCGTTCGTAGCAGGTCGCCACCCTCCCCGACCCTCAGACTTCTGTTCATGCAACCCTCTTTCTTCTGGAGCGCCTCTTGAACCTGTTCTAGAGAAGAGAAGAAAATGAGTGTCCCGCTCCCTTCAAACAACGAGCGAGGCTGCAGAGCCTAGAGGTTGAAAGGCAGGGTTCTGGGAGTGGGCTGTCCACATTGCAGCCCAGCCCCGCCCCAAGGCTGGCCAGGGGGTGGCAGTGAGTGTGGGGACCACTGCAGACCCCCCTGCACAGCAGGGTCATCATAGTGCTCAGTCCTAGTTGGGGGAACCGAATGCTGGTCTCTTAGCAGCTGGCACTGGTAGCCTTTGACATGTGCTGGTCATGATTAGTGGTGTTTGCTCTTTCGGCCACTGCCCTACCAGTGTTCAGGGTCAGGGACTCAGTTTTATCAGTCTTCTCAGGTTTGCTAGGGTCACACCAGCCAAGTTTATAGTTGGCTGAATAATCAAACAGAATACTAATAATTTACTTTATTAAGGGAACACACTAGTAACTGCACTCAGCTGTTCTGTGTGATGCTCCCTAACTGAATTGAGAGTCATCTATTTCAACTTTTCATGGAAGATCAGCAGCCGAAGTGCGGCCACCGTGGCGGCAGGACGGTTGTGGTTTCCCCTGGCCTGTGAAGGGCAGTTAAAGGCATGTCGGGGCTGAGCTGAGTGTTCCCTCCCAGACCCATGTGGTGGGTCCCCTTAACATTCTGTAGGCTGGAGTTGTTTTTGGACACATCTCTGAGAAACTGGCGCTTTTGTGTCTTTGGGGACCCGTACGTGTGTATAGAGCTGTTTTAGTCTCTTCACAAGTGTCGTAAAACGAGTCCTTTAGCAAAACCACGGAGTTCCCTTGGAGGTTAATTTGCCTTGGTTTAAATTATTCTGGAAGAGCGGTCCTTGGGAGGGGCCAGGGCGGTCGTGCCAGTTAACATGGATATCAGGGTAGTAGCGGTGAGAGTCTCAGAGACTTAGGGTAAACATGTGACTCCTAGAATGAAAACTGGAATGTGTGTAACTAAGTTTATGAGTGATTTTCTTCTCTAAAGTGCTGTTTCAGGGGCCCCTGGAGGTGGTAGCGTGGCAAGTAAAGCCGATTGCGGAGCGTGGGGCAGCTGGGGGCAGAGTGGTGGACAGGGAGCGCCGCGGGGGGCGTGGAGCGGGTTTCGCTAGCACAGGGCGCGCACGGAGAGCAGGAGCTGGTCCTGGCAGGTCTGGTGCTCACACTCGGCCGGGAGGTTCAGGCGCTTCCTTCCCACGCACCGTCACTGACGCGGGTTCTGCCGCTTGGCCCAGGCTGGACAGAGTTTGTGTCGTGTGGAGGGAACAGAGCAGGGCTCCCGCTCACGCAGCTTCCACTCTGCTAACGCATTAAGCCCCTCAGACCGCGCCCCTACCACCAGGGCCCTGCCTCCCCCCAGAACGGTGCTTCCCTGGTTTCTAACACACGTGTGCACTTACCCTGTATTTTTTTCTGGGCAGGCATAGGACAGCATGGGGGCCAGACATGGGCCATGTTGTCTCTTTTTCTGTGTCATTTTCACGTAGTTGATACAGTTAACCGCATTCTAATATCCCACTTCCCACACTTCAGAGAAATACTCGTTAGGTCCTAATTATCAGTGAAGCAGCAGCTCCAGTGGATTGGGGGGAAGTAGGGAAAAGCGTAACGATCTGACCTCTGGGACCAGGAAGCTGTGGAGGGAGAAGAGCGCAGGGACAGCGTAGTCCGACGTGGTCTTCACGAGATTCGGGGTGGATTTGGGGTGTCTGCTGAGGCGGAGTGACCTGAGGTGTGGGGGCGACTGGAGCGAGCAGCCGTGGACGCGCTGGGCCTTCCCCAGCACCTCCCCGCTGACGCGCGACCCGGCAGGCAAGCCCGGACTCCCTCGGCGGCCCTGGTCCCGGCCTGTGGGCTGCGGGTCACCGGTGGTCTTAGGTTACTCACTGTGTTTCGCCGTGTGTAATGTGCTCCTGTGTGTAATGCACACCCCCTTTTTTGGCCCAAACTTTCAGGAAAAAAAAACTTTTTTATTTTTTTTATTTATATTTAGCAACAAAACAGATTATGGTATTCCAGGGTATTATTTTGTATGCAGATATTGTTATTGCTTTCTAGAGTTACACTTTCAACACATAATCATATCTAAAAGAATTAAAAATAATTTATAGATACGGAATTACTATTCCCTATCTATAATATGCATCTTTACTTTTCCCTCAAAAATTTGGACCAAAAAGTGGGTATTAATACACAGCAAAATACGGTAAATCGCAAAGGGCCTGAAACGCGTAGAGCTGCACCTACATAAACTGTGTTGTAACTGACTAGTAAAGGGAAGGGCATCCCGCGGCTGTCTGGGCTTGGGCCTGCCTTTGCGTAGGGCTCTCTGCAGTTCTCTCGAGAAGTAAGGTGAGAATAATCTAAACGGCGTTCGTTGATTTGAGGGCAAGTAGTTCGTACTAAAAATTAGCTACCATGATCTTCACAAAAGTTGGGTTGCCCTTCATTCACATTTGCGACAGGGTGGAGGCTGAGCCAGGCAGAAGGGGGAGGTCGGTGGTCCGGGGTTCAGAGCTGGGTTTGTGACCTGACTGCCTGAGCAAGACACTTAAACTTTGAGACTCTTAATGACCAAATCTTGAAAACAGAGTCTCACAGTGGTGCCTGCTTCACTGGGTTGTGGTAGAGAGGTAATGACACAGTGCGTGGCCTGTGTGCCTGGAACCTGAAGAGTCCGTGCATGGTGGTGGTCACGTCAGCTCCTCCCCTGCCGTCACCTTCCGTGGGGACCAGTAGGGCAGAACGAGACCGTGCCCAGCTTGTCCCTGTCACATAGCTCACTGCGAAGACCAGGGTCCCGCGTCTTAGTTTGTGTTTCAGACGCTCGAGGCAGCGAGACATTTTAGGAAGTGGTGAATCGCCTTTTTCATTTATTATTAGAAGTGAATCTTTTCAGAATGCTGTTTTGTAAAAAATGTATCATTTTGTTTTCTTGCAGGATTTGGAGTTCCATGGAGTGATGAGGTTTTATTTTCAAGATAAAGCTGCTGGAAATTTTGCCACCAAGTGCATTCGGGTCTCCAGCACTGCCACCACTCAGGATGTCATCGAGACACTGGCCGAGAAGTTCCGGCCTGACATGCGCATGCTGTCATCTCCCAAGTACTCGCTCTACGAAGTGCACGTCAGTGGAGGTCAGTGTGTCGCGGGTGCAGGCGCGGTGCCTGCAGTCCCACTGCACCCCCGAGGTGCTCACTCTCTCCCTGGGCCGGCTGAGGGGCTCCGTGCGCCAGGGCGGGGCTCCCGTGAGTCCACAGCACCGGCTTGCCCGGGGAGCTTGTGCGTGCGTATTTCTCCCAAGGCCGGCAGGGTGCCCGGCCCCTCAGGAGTAAAATTTTCTAGCCGCTCTCAGAGTCACATCCATTGATGACACAGTAAGCTGCTTGTTTTTAGAGAAATATGTATCGCTTTTGTAGACGTTGTGATAGTGTAGTTCATTATAACCCAGTTCAGTAGGGGGATGAATGTCACTCTGACTGGAACAGTCTTCTGATGCGAGACAGCGTGGTTTTGTTCCTGTTGGGGAAACTGGGGCTCTCTTAAGTACCCACTTAGTAATTCCTCCTTGTCTCAGTATTTGAAGCATCTGAAAATACCCATGTATCTCTATCGAATGACAATTTAAATTGAACTGATTAGAAATGTAGAAACCTACACATTTTTGAGAGCTTTACGAATGTTGAGTCCCTTGTAAAACAGTCCAGTTACTGAAGGAAATAAACAATTGCACATGACAGAAAACCCAGTTTGAGTACTTGTTAAGTTCTGTCCACAAATCCTTTTGGAGAACATAATTTTATCTTATTTTTTTACTTCAAAAATACACCTTTCTGTGTAAATTTGAAATTGGGCAGACCTTTCTGTAATGTGTGGAGTTCAAGTATGACCAGACTTTTGCCCTGGTGGAGTATGTGTCATATAGGCCATGGCTGTTTATTACTTTCTGTGAGGTTATGAGAAGATCCCCAAAACTCAGTGTGACCACGGGCGATGGCCTCCGCTCTGGGTGAGTCTCTGAGGCCGGGTGCTGCCCGCCCCCAGAACCGTGCAGCGGGGAAGACGAGCCTCGCACTCCCAGCCGCGCTGTGTCGGCACCGTTTGGTCGCTGGAGGACCGCCCCAGTGCGGTCTGTGCGGAGACATGGTGCAGGGTCGGACTTGGGAAGCTAAGAGCAGAGTGACTGCAGTTCTTTAAAGTACCATTTTTCGTTAGATTTGTTTGAAAAACGAGTGTGCATAGAACGCAGGGGTTCTCGTTCCGTCCCTAATCATAGCCACTCCCCGCTGGGGGCAGTTCATGTGCCGTGGGCCCCGCCTGTCCCTGGGTCCAGGCAGTGCCCTCGTGTCCTGCCCGCGTGGGTCTGGGACTGTGCTTGCTGCTCCACACAGCACTGACTGGAGCACTGGGCTGGAGCAGCGTCTGACAGGAGGGACCATTCCCGCGGAGATTTGAAACGCTCCCCAGTGAGTGCTGGGGCTCGGCCCTCGGGGAGCCCCTGCTGCTGTCCTTGTGGATGGTAGGGCCCCCCCAGTCAGCTGGAGACACCCTGGGGCGACAGATGCACAGGACCTCCGCGGCCTTGACACCCTGGGGTGGGCACGTGTGTGCTGGGGCAGCTCACCCTTTTTTGGTGAACTTCTGTGATTCAGATGTGAGCGTTGTCGGTGTTCTCGGAACGCAGCGTGAAGGGTTCTGACCCAGTGCAGGCTTCACAGGAGCGTCTGGTCGTCCTGGTTTGCAGCGGGGGTTTCAGACCTCTTGGTCCGATGTTGGCCTGCTCCTCTGGGTTTCATTCCTCATGTTTTCAGTTGATAAAATAATAATTTAGGACTTGTTGTGCTTGTGTGCCAATAATTAACATTACTGTTCACACGTGTCGTTTACTAAATGCTTCTATGAGTCTGTCTGTCTTTTAAAATTGTCCTGTTAAGCTTCGCCTCCTGTACCACAGTTATTCTGCCTCTGCTCTTTGCTGCCCCCATTTGGCACATCGTATATACAGTCACCTGGGTGACCTCTGCCAGCTGCAGGCTTCTAGTGGGGTCAGGCCTCCTGGAGCCCTCGGGGTGCCCGCGGGCTGCCCTTTTCCTGGCCCGTGTGCTGAGGCTGTTAGGTTTCTGATGCGGGGAATGGGCTGCTCTGAACTGAGCACCTGATCACAACAGAGAACGGGGGGTGGTAGCTTCACGGGGGAAGGGAATGTGAGGGTTGAGGGTGGTGAGTTTTAGAGACAAGGGTCAGACATACAGAGTCAGAAGGAGAGTAGTCACTTCCAAGACTGATGCTGCCATGTAACATGTAACATTAATGTGGGACAAAGTCTCCTGTGAATCAGTGGCACTTCTGTGGTATAATGACATTATTCCCTTATTCTCCTGTTGCAGCTGAGACCGTGTCATT
Source organism: Carollia perspicillata (assembly GCA_004027735.1). Taxonomy (NCBI): domain Eukaryota; kingdom Metazoa; phylum Chordata; class Mammalia; order Chiroptera; family Phyllostomidae; genus Carollia; species Carollia perspicillata. Next base: position 8,126 of record PVKM010006020.1, on the reverse strand, counting down.
CACAGAACTTGTAGCCAGGTTCTGCGTGCTCTGTATTCCCTCCCTAGTCCGTGTGTGTGTGTGTGTGTGTGTGTGTGTGTGTGTGTGTGTCATTTTCCCCGGGGAGCCTGAGAGCCGTGGGAAGCGGTTCCTGGTCAGGGTCTGCGTGGCCGCAGTGTTGTCAGTGCAGCGCTGACTTAACCCGCCGTCCTGACGCTCACGCGGTGTTTTCCATTGCATTCAGTCTGGCAGCTGGTGCTCGCGGTGGTCAGGTCATTGCGTTCATGAAAGCACATGCCTGTCAGGATGTTGTGTTTGTTAGCTGGAGCCACTGAGTGACCACGGCTCCCTTTCTCTCGTTTCATGTTGTGAAGAAGAAAGAAGATTGGACACAGACGAGAAGCCTCTCGTCGTGCAGCTGAACTGGAACAAAGACGACCGAGAGGGCCGGTTTGTCCTGAAGAACGAGAACGACGCTGGCCTCCTGAAGGTGGGCCCGCGGGGCCCCGGCAGCCTGGCGCTCCCGCGCAGGGGCGCCGCCTCTGTTGGCTTCTCTTCCTGAAGGGCTCTTCACCCTTTTCCCCAGGAAGTGATGTAAAAGTAGCCCAGCTTCTCCCTGCTCCATCCTCTATGTCATGGAAGAACCCCAAATACTGCTCCTTACTTTTTTAGGGAAGAGTTGTGTAAGCTTCAGTGACTAAGAGGTTGAATGCTCAAGTAATAGCTACAGTTCCCCTCCCCCCAGTTATAAAGTCAGAATACTTTGACGAGAATCAGAAGGGAAAATATAACTTTAGTAACCTGTTTATATGTGAACTGTCCTGGGGCCGACTGGGGGGCAGCGGCTGTGGTGGGTGTGCGGATGCTGCCGTCACGGGAAGGTTATCCTCGTGGTTAACCACCAGTCGGCCTGCTCACGTATATCAGAAATGGGTCTGTCATCTGCCATGCTGTGAATTAGGACAAACAGATACACAAGAGACCTAACAAACTTGGCTTTATTAAAAGCTGATTTATTATAGCTACTCTTAACATTTCTTTTGAAGTTAAAAAAATCTATAAAACGGATAATAATTTAAATGCTTAGTTCCATATTTTCATAGATTTCTCTTATTCATATTACTTGATGTCAATGATTTGGATTTTTACTTTTGAGATCAGATTTCATGATTCTTACCCCGGTTTTCTTGCTGGGTTTGGTTTTCTCTTTGGCCACCTGACCCCTCAGCAGTCCTGTACTATGGTGAAACTTCGAGAGTGCGGTGCACGGCGGTGGGCGTGGACCTCGTGGGGGTGTGGCGAGCACGCTCCCGGGCCCCACAGTCCAGGGAGAGGGCGTCTTCGTGGCACTGGCACCAGCGCCGGGCTCTGGGCTGCAGTAAGGGGGGTGCGCTGCGCTCAGCCTTCTGCTAGGCTGGCGGGGTTCCGCCTTGTGGCCCGCATCGTGATCTTGTTCCTCTCATCAGAAGGTTCAAAGCAATGGACCCGAAAAGCAGGAAAAAGAAGGTGTTATCCAGAACTTCAAGAGGACTCTCTCGAAGAAAGAGAAGAAGGAGAAGAAGAAGAGAGAGAAAGAGGCAATGAGACAAGCATCCGAAAAAGATGACAGGCCCGTCCAAGGGGACGATGCGTAAGTGGCTTTTGGAAACGCTCTTTTCTTTGCGCTCCGAGCCGGGCGTTTTCCCTGTAGCAGACTGTCAGGGAAGGCGTCGATCTGGGTGAACTCTGGCTCTCCCGTGTCGAGATTTGTTGCTGACGACACATGTCGTCCCACTGTGCTCGCACCTCACGGACCGTCCTTGTTCCAGGGCGTCAGGGCCCCCTGCCTCCTTCCTCAGGGCGCTCGGCCGGCCGGACTTGCTGGGGCCTCCCGCAGCCCCGCCTCGCCGTGCACGGTGCGACCCCCACCGTCGGCTGTGGCAGGACAGGGTCCTCTCTGCGCAGTGGGGAGTGTCTTCAGTGAAGCGAACTTACTTTACCGCCCGCAAGGTGGCCCTCTTTCCACACCTGCACCAGCTGCTCTCGTCCACTCCTGTGTTGCCATGACCTCTTCAGGTCTTTCTTTCGTCTTTTTTGATCGGTTCAGAGTGTTCTGTTATGTATTGAGGATGTTAACCATTTGTCAGCGAATGGCATTTACTGTGAAGCGGAGCGTGAGCCCATCCTGCCGTGTCTCCCCATGGGTGCAGCTGCTGGTCTGTGAGGCAGTGAGGCCTGTGGAAGGGGTGGGGGCTCGTGGGAGCAGTGTCACGGAGCGAGACTCTGTTTGGTGTGGCTAGACCAGAGAAAGGACTTGTGTGAGGACGTTGCTCGTATGTGTAAAATGGCAAAGAGAAGAGATTCAAACGTAGGTCGAGGTTCGTTTTACTTATCAATTATTTTTTAAGCATCTTATTTAGTTTTAGAGAGAGGGGGAGGGAGGGAGGGGGAGAGAGAGAGAGAGAAACGTCAGTTGGTTTCCTCTTGCTGCCCCCAAGCCAGGCATGTGCCCTGACTGGGAATTGAACCAGAGACCTTGCACTTAGCAGGATGAAGCCCAGCCCACTGCGCTACACCGGTCAGGGCTGTTTTATTTATTTATCAGCTTAGTTTATGGGGTGTTATATTATTTATGTTAAGAAGGTTGGCTACTTAAAATGAGTTAAGTTGGTCAACTTTATTTCCTTTTGAAAACAGCCTCAAGAAAGTGAACATTGGTAAGTCTTTTAGTTAAAAAATCTAAAGTATAGTCAATCTTATTTTCATTTTGTCTGTTTTAGGGTAACATGGGTGGAAATTATTGAAATGTATAATTTATACACTTTTCTTTTTATTTTTTAAAGGTTTTATTTAATTTTAGAGGGGAAAGGAAGGAGAAAGAGAGGGAGAGAAACATCAGTGTGTGGTTGCCTCTCACGCGCCCCCTACCTGGTCCTGGCCAGCAACCCAGGCCTGTGCCCTTGACTGGGAGCGACCCTTTGGTTCACAAGCCAGCACTCAGTCCACTGAGCCGTACCAGCCGATGCTATATAAATTTTTTCTTTTAGCTTTGTTGTTGATACGCAATAATTAGATTGTATGAAGTCACTATAGAATTTTAATTATAAATTTTTGCTTAATTCAGCATATTAGCTTGATTCAGGAGAAACCACATCCTTTATCCGTAGTGACCAGTTACTGCACGGCAACATAACAGTCCACAGCCTGTGCAGGGCCCAGATGCAGCCAGTGGGTGATTACACGGTTTCCCACAGAAGATCTAAAGTGCTTCGGTGTCCTGTCTCCCTCCCAGCGAGAACCCCCGCCTGGCCGCGGAGGTTTACAAAGACATGCCCGAGACGAGCTTCACGCGCACCATCTCCAACCCCGAGGTGGTGATGAAGCGGCGCAGGCAGCAGAAGCTGGAGAAGAGGATGCAGGAGTTCCGCAGCTCCGACGGGCGGCCCGACTCAGGTGCAGTGGCCTGTGGCAGAGGGCGTCATTTAAGTACGCTTTTCATGCACGCGCGAGGCCTGCGAAGTTAGATTTGTGGGGGGAGGTGGCCTGCTAGCAAATAGGTGTCGTGTCTGCAAGCTCAGGGTTGGCCTTAGTGTGAGAGTGCTGCTCACAGAGAGATGCGTCTCCTTACACGCTTTTCCTGCACAGCTCTTTTTTTTCCCTTGAATTCTGGCGAATTTCAAATGTGTACAAGACAGGACGGAAAGACGCAGTGAGCTCCCCAGATGAGCCTTACCGTGCTCCCGTAAGGAGCAGCCCTGTTCCAGCTCTGCCCCCTTACGTACTGCTCCCTTTCCTAACCTCTAGTATTTTGAAGCAGGTCCCAAATTTCTTGTTATTTCATCCATAAATAGTTTGATATATTTTCCTGTAAGGTAAGGACTCCTCAAAACCAAAACCACAACCACAGTACCGTTGTCACACACGAAAGAATCAACAGTGACTCCTTAGTAACATCGAATACCTGGTCGCTGTTCAGATTTTCCTGTTTGTCTCAGGGAATTCCTTGGTTTAAGCCAGGAATCAAGTAAAACCTTTTAGTCTTTCATTCTAAAATCGCCTTTTATTTTACCTCCCAGTTTGCTTATTTGTTGGTTTGTTTAAAAAAACCCAAGATACCCTAGGTGGTCTTTGTGAGTTTTGCCGAATGCATCCTGTGATGCCGCTTACCATTTTCACCTCCTGTTTCTCCATTTCCTCGATGAGATGAGGCCCAGGTCTAGGCTTTTTGGGAGGAGGGGGAGGGACAGAAACCCTTTCCTTGGTGTCGTCCACAGGTGAGCAGTGGTTTGGAAAGAGTTCTTACGAGCCGTGAATTTAAAACTTCTGCGTTTGCTCGTCTGTCACTGGCGTCAGGTTGCCCAAGTGCAGCCCCGTCACAAGGGGAAAGCACATCCCGACACCGGAAGTGTCACTAGGGTCTCTGCAGTGTTGCATTGCAACTGCACAGAAACGGAAAACCTCTAGGTGCTTCCACTGCTCCGCTCCAGTGGTTCTCGTCCCTCCAGACCGGCTCACAGCTGGAGACGCCACTGCGGTTCGCAGTCCCTGGAGGGACAGGCGCCTCCCGAGGCCTCTGTGGGCTCCAGCACCTGAAGTCTCCTGGGGTCCAGTCCAGTGTTTGCAATCGCTTCGTTCCGTGGGGCTGACATCCAAGCCGCTCTGGGTTTCTCGTTTAAGTCTCAGGTTGGGGAGGAGGGAGGAGAGAACAGAGGCGCCCGACAGCGCGTGGGTCCAGAGTGGGGGGCGTGCCAGCAGGGGAGCAGCACTGCCAGACCCCAGAGTCCCCCCTGTTTCCTTCTTCGCTCTCCCGGGGGAGTCAGTTCATCACCGTACACACTGGCTGGGCTAGGAGAGAGGACGGGGTGGTCCTTGTCACACAGGGTCGTTTGCCTCTGATGGATGCCATCTTACAGGACATGAGAACGCAACTGTGTGTGTTCCATCCTTGCATGCGTTTGCCACTGGAACTCAGGTGCCCTTTTCTTAAGTGACTGTAGATGTCAGCTGTTGCCGTTAATGGAATACAGCTGTGCTCAGAGGTGTCTGGTGTTTTCTAGGCGGGACACTGAGGATCTATGCAGATAGTTTGAAGCCAAATATCCCCTACAAGACGATCCTGTTGTCTACTACTGACCCCGCCGACTTCGCTGTGGCCGAAGCCTTGGAGAAGTACGGTCTGGAGAGGGAGAGCCCGAAGGACTACTGCATTGCTCGGGTGAGCCGTGCTGCGCGGCACCGACCGGCACTAGCACGGGCAGGAGCCTGCCCCTCAGGTGGGGCGGTAGCCTTTCAATGGAGTGGAGCCTGGGATGGTTTTCTTCCCAAGGCACCGTTTAGAATCTGAAAAACTGGAACCAGGTGTTAAATGCATGGGAAAACATTCTCTCTTCCATCACAAACATAATACGTGCTCCTGTTGTAAAGAAAGTGTAAAAAGGCAAATTGGAAATAAAAATTGCCCGTAGTTCTAGCACCAAAGGGTCACAACTGTCAACGTTTTGGTTTAGATCCTTCCTATTGTTATTTTACGTATATAGGTAACTTTATTTTAGGAAGGTCTGGTTTAATAATGTTTTCTTACATGAAGTCTATCACGAAGGTTCAACTTTTAAATAAATTTCATTTTGCTATTCATAATTAGCCAGCACTTGGTTGATATGGTCAGAGCTACCCATAATACCTTGGAGGTAAAAGTTTTACTGTTGACCCTAGTGTATGCAAATTTATTATCAGTTTCATAAAGTTGCATTTGAGATGATATGTGATCATGAACTTCGTAACATTGTTCTGTCTTAATGATTTCTGCGTAATTTATGCAGATCAGATCAGAAAGTTAACAAGAGTCGTGAAGGTATAAAAGCCCACTTAGGGCTGTTGTTCACGGTGCCTGGCGAGGTCATCTGATGATTTCTTTTGGGGCTTTCACTGTTTTGGTGTCTCTTTGATTATATTCTTGCACATTCTCTTTCGCAAGCTTATGCTATACAAATCAAGAGTTGAAAAAAAAGAGTTGATTATTACTTTAACTTTGAACTAGATATTCTTTGTTTCCTTGGCTTATCATCTTTTAAGTTCTGTAGCATATAGCTCTTTCATACTCATTCATTTGTGTATTATTTCACCTATTTTATTATTAAGTAAGCATTTAAGTTTTTCTTCTTTGGTAGATACTATTTTGGGATAGAAAATAAGAGCTGCCTTCGAAAGAGCTTATAATAAATGGGGACAGAGAGGCCAAGACTGAGAACAGCAAACAGGGAGCTTTTAAATTAGAAGAAGGCGGAGAAGGCTTCCGGTGGCGGCGGGGGTAGGTGGTAGCTTGGAAGGTGGGGGTGGCAGCGTGAATGCGCGGCCTGGGCAGAGGACTCGGAGTCCTCTCGGGTGGCGGGGCCACCAGGGTACGTGCCACGGCCTGAGGGGAGTGAAGGCCAGACCCTGAAGTACTGTGTGTTTTGAGGCAAAGATATTAAGCGTAATACAAAAAGCAAAGATCAGTCACTGTGCCAGGAGGGGGTATCGCGACACACTTGCCCTTGGAAGGTAGCTCAAAGCAGCGTAGAGAGATGCGGCAGGGCCCTGCGCCGAGGCCTGGCCATTTGGAGTGTGAGCGTCCCAGCACGTGGAGGGGCAAAGTTCCGTAGAGACAACACTGTCACGTTAGCTGTGGGCTTAAAGGGAAGCTCGGGTGGCCGTGACTCGGCTTGTTTCCGACTTGTGCGACAGGGTTCCGGTCGTGTCAGCACTAAGTTAGAACAAGCAACAGTGCGGCAGGCACCGTCACCCTGCCCTCTGTCTGCGTCACTGGGGCCTTTCTCGGACAATGAAGAAATTGCTTGGCTACCAGAAAAAACTGACACGGTGCTGGGGCTACGTAAGAGTATAGTGACGTGGAGTCTTAAAAAGACGGCTGACAGCCAGTGCTGAGTGAGGAGACCTGGAACCGTCTGAACGTCTGATTGAAACCTGCTCCGGAAGACAGGTCGCCTGCCCGGAGGAGCAGGCCATCCTGTTCCGACTACTGTCGTCCTGAGAGCCCCGTGAAGGGACGGCCTCACTAGAGCCGTTGATGACCTTTTCTTAGAACTACTCACAAGCTAGCCATCGCACACTGTCCTTCCGTGTGAAAGTTTGTTTGCTGGTTTGTTTTTATACTCAGACTACCCGTGTGGGGGGCCAGAGAGAGGCAGGTGGATAAAACCAGCCCAGTCATGCCGGCAAAGCTTTTTATCGAAAACTATTTTCTTTCGCTTTTGTTGGTGGTTTAGTTGGAGAATTGTTCATGGTGTTTGATCAGTTTGCCTTCTCAGTGACTTTATTTACCTAAAACAACGAGCTCTTTCAATGCCTGCTGGCCCACGTCCCGGGCACAGTCACAGGTGACGGCTTTTTTGCTTTAGGTCATGCTTCCTCCTGGAGCCCAGCATTCGGACGAGAAAGGGGCTAAAGAAGTCATCCTTGACGACGACGAGTGTCCCTTGCAAATCTTCAGGGAGTGGCCCAGTGACCGAGGTAAAGAGCTTTCTTAGCCGATGAGTTCTTCCTCGGACGCGCGCCTGGCCCACCGGCTGCTGGAGTGGGCTGGGGTGGACCAGGGGGTGGGGGGGTGGTTTCTGATGCCCCCTTTCCCGGACGAGCCCGCTGGCTCCGAGGCCGTCCTCCGGGCCCGAGGGCCACGCTCAGTGGTGGCCACGTGTGTAGGCCTGGAGCAGACTGCCATGCTCGGTAGGCGTGCCGAGCCTCAGTTGGTGGGAGGTCGCTCTGTCAGCGCTGGGACCCTTGCTGTGCTGGCCAGAGGGCCTGGGTTGGGACAGGTTGTTACAATGAAGGAAACGACCTGCCACCCCACAGATGGCCCAGTAATTTTGCTGTTTCAAAAAGCGAGCCCAGACTTTTCACGAAGCAAACAGCGCCCTCCCATCATTTCAGAGCAGTGAAATGGTGGAGCTGTGTTTTGATGGGATGGCTTTCTTGCCCTCAGATTCACCGGCTCATGCCGCTCTGCGGGCGGCCTGTGCGCCAGCGGGCCCGCGGGGACTCCCTGCCGGTCAGTGCTGGCAGAAGCGCTCTGGCTCAGCGCTCTTCCTGGACGGCACAAGGCTCAGCCGCGTTAGAGTTAAATTCCTTTGAATTCGGAGTTAATCCAGTTGAACTAAGTGAAAACCTGCCAG
>PVKM010006019.1:0-45707 GCA_004027735.1 Carollia perspicillata | reverse complement strand
AAAAAAAATGCCTTTAAATTTTAAAGCCATACAAAAATCTCATAAAACAAAAGTTGGAGAATTCCCCTTTCAAAATCAACATGTTAGGTAATTTGGATCAGCCCTCCTACTAGAAGAGCTGAATAAAATACAAAATATATATGTGAAAGCATGGAAAAGTTAAAATATAGTGAAGAATTGGCTGTCCAACTTCTGAGGAAAAGTGAAATTCAGAGAAGTGAGCCCGTCATTTGGGGCCACTTTTGCCCAGCTGCAGGGCTGAGTAGCACTTTTGAGGCCTTATAGGACTAGGGAGTATTGACACAATAGCCAAGGATAAAGGTCCTGATAAATTAATGCCCGTTAGGTGGGAATCCTGAAGGGCCACACCTTACTAGTCAGCATAAGCCAGAGTTAAACAAGGGTTGGCAGAGAATACACACCAGCTTTGCGTCATTCAGAAAAATTGAAAAAAAATTATTCCTTGAAATTTAACTTTAAAAAAACTGGGGTAACTATCAAACTGAGACTAGAAGAACCAGTTGAAATGTTTCCCTCTATATAAAGATAATATCATCCTAGGATTCACATTATTTTCACATACAAGATTTTAAATATAATATCAACTGTACTATCAATTAAGCTACACCATGAATGAGAAGACATCATGAATGACAAACAGTGAAAACAATAGACAATAGAAATAATTTATAGGGTCTCCATATGTTAGAATTGTTAGTCACTAACTAAAATAACTCCATTTACTATGTTCAATTACATAAAAGGAAAAATTGTGGCAAGAATTTAAAAGTATAAAAATATATCAACTGATGTGAAAAAGAACCAAATGAGAGCTCCATAACTAAAAACTATAATAACAGAAATTAAAAATTCAATGTTTGGTTTCAACAAACTTAACTAAAGAAAGAAACAGTGAACTGGAAAATAGCTGAGAAGAAAATATCTAGAATGAAGCAAAGAATGAAAAACATAAAAGTACTTGAGAGAGGTAAAAAATATAGTAAAAACATATTACCTATAATAACTAAATTTCAGAGGGAAAGTTTTACAAAATGAATGGGTCAGGAACTATATTTGGAGATAATACAAAGTTTTTCTTTTCAAAACTAATGAAACTGTTCAATCTATGGATTAAAGGCTAATGAACCCAAAGTTGGATAAACAAAAAGGAAATTTAAATCTAGATACATCATAATGATACCAGTGAAAACAACATAAAGAAATCTTAAAAGTAGCTATGATAGACAGAATTCTGAGATGGCTCCCCAGATTCCTACTTCCTGGTGTATATACTCTGTATAATTGCTTCTTCTTCAATGAGACCTGTGAATATGATAAAATAGCCATCCCTTTATTAGAGTACATTACACAGCAATAGTGAAGGTAAAGTCACATCTCTGGTTATGTTAAATTATATGGTTCACCACTAGAAGACTAGAGAGAGGTTCTCCTGCTATATTTGAAGAAGTAAGCAGCTGTATTGTGAGGTGGATATATGTATGTCTAGTCCATGATGGCTTCCTGTCCAAGCCAATAGCCAGCAAGAGAACAGAGACAATGGTCCAAGAGAGTGGTCCAAGCCAATAGCCAGCAAGAGAGTGGTCCAAGCCAATAGCCAGAGTGGTCCAAGCCAATAGCCAGCAAGAGAACAGAGACCTCGGCCCTACTGCTACAAGGAGTCGACCTCAACCAACCTAAATGACCTTGACATAGGATTCTGACACTCAGATGAGATTGCATCCCCAGCTAATCCTTCGTGCCCTTGCGAAACCCTGAGCAGAAGACTAAGCTAAACCTTATTTGACCCTGACCCACAAGAACTATGAGACAACAAATGTGTCACTTTAAGGTAATAAATTTGTGGGGATTTGCCACACAGCAATTGCAATTAATATACTAGTCAAGAAGAAAATAAAAGATTACCTTCAAAAAAACAATTAGACTTGATAACTATCTCCTTATGAGAAATAAAAGCCAGAAGACACTAAAAGTGCAAAGAAAAAAAAGTAACTGCAAAAAAGGACCTTTATACTGAGTGAAAATATACTTCAAGAATGAATCTGAGATGAGAATATATCCAAACATACAAAAACAGAAAATTTGTGATGAGGAGACCCACATTAAAGGGAATTTTAAAAGAAATTAGTTGGGAAGAAAACAAATGATCCCATATAAAAGTTAAAAGAGACAAGAAGGAATGAAGACCAGATGAGAAAGTAAACATGCAGGTAAATACAGACGACCGGTAAATCAAGGGTGCACGTTGAACTCTCCAGGTTTTAACGCTGTTGTAAAATGGCTGTAAACTCACATCAGTGTACCTTTCCATACTGTAGCTTACAGTTTAAAAAGGTTTAAAAAGCAACATAAACAAAAACAAACAAAAATTTTAAAAAAATTTTGCTAAATTTGAAAACAGGTATGCCTGAAAGTCTTATAGGCTAAAAATATCAAACATTTATGCTTTAAATCTGACAGAACTGGCATTTTCATTTCCCAGTCTGAGCCTGTAAAAATTGATCAGAAAATTATGAATTTCCAACAAATACAAGAACAAAGAACATGAATAAAGAAACCATAAAAAACATGTGACTAGTGAATGAGACTACATTCAGTGACACCAGCCATCCCAAACACAAAAATTACAAACAATAATGAAGTAAGCCATTTGTGCTGTTAAATTAAGCAAATGAGTAAGTTAATACATCTTATGGCTAGCTATTCAAAATTCTGGTGTTTATTTTGTAGGAGACCTAATACATAGGGGAAAAAATTAGGTGGAAAGAAATGTGCCAAATCATAGTGGTTGGTAGCTGTGCTGCAGTGGTGTGATTCTAAGTAACTTTTTTCCTTTTCCTACCTCAATATTTCATATTTATTTTAGCATTTTATATATACTTATTTCATATTGTCATCTTCTGAAGGTATTATAAATGGAATTTCTCTAAGTCAAGTTAGTATAAACTTGAAGTTTTTTTAGAACAAGTATGTTTTCAAATATCTTAATTTTAAATATGTATTACTATTTCTAATTGGAATCATTAATTTAAAATCTTATTTGTAGTCCTATTTCACAAATAGCAACCAAAAAATAAAACTCCTTTTTACTTTGCTTTCATTTCCATAGAGATGACAAGTTTGGAAAAATCTCGTATCACACTCCAATGATTAATTCCCTGAGTAAGTAAAATGCTTTTAGAAAGTCAAAATTCAGTTTCATATAATGAAGTTTATAAAATTTTTGTTCCATGGTTTCTGGATTTTGTGCACTGCTTAGCAAATCTTTTGCTTAAGGATTATTTTCTTTAAATTCTTGTATATTTCATGGCATTTTTATGGTTTCAATTTATTTTTACATTTATTTTTGATCCACCTGAAATTGGATGGAAAAAGTTAGCATAAATCTACCTTTATTTTTTTTCCCAATTTTCTTAACACAATTTTTTGAATAATCTATCATAACGCCTTACTTAAAACTTGTACGTCATTATAAACTAAATTTCCATATATATTCATGTCTGGTTCTTGACTCAGTTTTGTTTCATCTACCTCTATGGTCATTCCTGGGCTCGTAACGAACGGTTCACCCCCTGCAGCCTAGTGTACCAGTGAGCTGCACGGACTCTGGAGCCGGAGTCCCTGGGTTTAAAGGCTGGTTCTTCCACTTACAAGCTTTGAAGTCTGGAGCTAATTACTTGACTTCTCTGTGCCTCAGTTTTCTTATTTGTAAAATAAGGATAGTTAAAAGGGGTATTACACAATAATATTTACTATATATAAAGCTCTTATAACCATGTATGGCACATAACACACTTTATCAAATGCTTTTTAAATAAAAAACATATTTTAATGCCTGGTATAACTAGTGCTACTTTCTTATGTATTTTTTCTACATTTTCCTAGATATTCTTCTACATTTTTTCCATGTGGTAATCACAGATCAATATACTGCATTTTATTGGGTTTATATTAAACTTATGGATTAATTTAGGTACTGTTAGTATTTTTATAGTAATATCTTTCTTTCCAAGAACAAAGTGCATATCGTTACATATGGTCAAATTGTCTTGGGTTCACAGGAGCAATTTAACGTTCTTTTCCCCTACATTTTAAAAAGTTTTATAAGGTTTACTGATAGATATTTTAGTTCACTGGTTGTTGTTATAAATGTAATCCTTTCATCATATTTTGTGTTTTTTATGTTGTACAACTATCATTTTTTGCATATTAACATTGTAGTCAGCTACTTTAAGTTCTTACCTATTGCTTCTGCTATTTTATGAGTTGATTTTAAGTGTATATATATATATACATTGCACCAAATTTCATATCCCCCAATGTGACTATATTTGGAGATGGGGCCTTTGGAGGAAATTAGATTTAGATGAGGGCCTGAGGAGCAGACCTCACGATGAGATTGTGCCCTTATACAATGAGACATCAGACAGCTTGTTCCTCTAGGTCTCCACCACGTGAGGACACAGCAAGAAGGCGGCCATCTGCAAGCCAGGAAGAGAGTCCTCTCCAGAACCAAATGCTGTTGGCACCCGGATCTCAGACTTTAACCTTCAGAAGGGTGAGAAAACAAATTTCGATTCTCCAGGCTACCCACTCTATGATATTTTGTTATGGCAACCTGAATGGACAAAGATGATAGTCAAATCATCTATAAATACTTTTGTAGATGTAGATTGAGTCTCTCCTTCCAATGCTTATATTTCATCGTTTTCTCATTTAATTGCATTATCAAGTACTTTCAGAAAATATTAAATATGAGTGATAGATTGGCTCTAATATTTTACCATTAAACATGTTTAATAATTAGTTCCCAGTTTCTGTGTAATGTAACTAATAATAATAATGATAATAGCTAATACTTATTGAATGCTTAGTGTGTTGTATCTTTCACATATAGCAATTGAATTAATCCTCTCATTAACTTTCTGCCCTTAGCAGTATCTGAGACACAGAAAAGTCATGCAAAGCATCCAAAGTCACACATGCTCCTCCTATTAGTAGTCTTGCATTGATAACAACAATTTTGTTAATTGTTTTATGTCTATTTCGTCACTATTTGTGCTTCTGGAGGGTTGCAGCTCTTGAGTCAAAGCCTGGAATACATTAGACATTCAGGAAGTGTTTGCTTGGAGGAAGAAGAAGGAGCTAGTTTCTGAGGAAACAGTGGACTCTGTTGTGGGCATGATGAAGTGAGCTGTCTGCGGAAATTCTGAGGGCGCTGTCCTATAGACAGTTGAACTAATACATCTTGAGCTGGGGAAGCATCTTAGCTAAAACTAAAATTTGGAGTCCCGAATTCCAGTTTAATTATGCCTTTGCTTCCACTGCCTAATACAATTTTAGATTTTGTTATTAAAGGGGTGGAAATACCAGTCAATAGAGAATTCCACTTAGTAGGGGCTTTGAAGTCAGGAGAGTGATGGAGAGCACACACGAAGGCCGTAAAGTAAGCAAAGCGTGAGGATCCTGGTGTGACCAGTACTGAGGATGTGGCTAAGCCATGTGCCTGGAAGACAGGGAGGGTGATTTCATGCCAACATATTTTCTTAATAGATTTTCTCAAGGAAAACCGTACATATTTTGAAACGATGCTAGTCTGAACAAGAACAAAAGTCTAGAAAAGAAACTCTCAGCTCCACAGACACACTCTATTATCTTATTCTTCCCTTCAGTGATTTTTACTGTTGATATTACTTAACCTACAGCAAATGTCCTTGCCTATTGCTTTATTTCCTACCACTTTGCCTAAATGTGTCCCTGGTGTCTTTAGTATATACTTTCTTTGACAGAGATAACCAATTCATATCTGAAAACCACTCATTTGTCAAAGTAAAACATGAAAATATCTGGCATGACATAGAGTTGCACGCTTACTAAGGGGACCCATTTTAATGACAGCAGCCAATGTGAGGTGGCAGCCAGATGTCAGGGGCTACAAAGACAAGGGGAGTACAGTTGAGGAAAGGAGGCGAGATGACAGAGTGAACAGGGAGAAGCAGGGCTCCAGCACTCGTATCAGTCTCTGCTTCCCCCTGTCAATAGTAGATTTTATTACTATGGCGTCCCTCGAATTGCCAGAAAACATGTTTGTCCAGAGCTTAGTCTAAAAACAGGTTAGGGTTAAGAGAGTTCCAATGTAAAAGTTTAAGATTAAAAAACAAACAATCAAAAAGTCTGAACAAACTGCCTTCCACATTTATACTCATAATGCTGTTGTGTTTGTTGGTTTGGTGGGTCTGGCAGGGTGCTTGGGCAGATTTTTGCTGAAAATAACAGAAACCCCAATTAAGATTATGGTAAGCAGTAAGAAAATTTTTTGTTTCATAAGGAGAAGTCTGGAGGTTAATTTAGCAGCCTGGTGATGCTACAAGCTCTTTCCATTTTTCTGCTCTGCTGGACTTGCTTTCCCTTCTCTCTGAGGCTGGACCACGTCATGGTCATGGCTGGTAGCCAGCGAGAACTGGGGCAGGGGGCTTCCTTAATCGGATATGGCAGGAGGCAAGAAAAGCATCTCCCCCAATTAGAGAATATAAAATGCTCGTGCTGCTGAATTGGGCAAACCTAAAACACATGCACCAATAAAAACCATTAGGTGCATCCCACATGCTCATCCTTATTTAGACTAATCAGGATTCAGCCCTAGGGTTTTCAATGGGGAAAATACATAAAAGGGGAAAATTGAAGCTAAATAGGAAACAGACCAGGTCCTTCACATCCCACCAGAAAATGAGGTAACAGGAACAGGCAGAGAGTTTACTGTGATTTTCCAGTCTGGTGTTTTGTATCAGGTCATTGCTGTATAGTTTATTTAATTGTAATATTAACATATCATAGCTTATTTGAATATTTTTATGAAAATAATTGCTTTGCTATAAAACCACATTACATTTTAGAGTCATTTTGACCAGAAAAAGAAAAACAAACTGCTACTACGTGTCTAGTGAGGTTTAATGTGAAAGCCACATCTAGCAATCAAATAATTTTAGATACACATAATTCTGCAGGCCGAAAGATAGAAAAAATCGTTGAAATAGTCACTATTCTCTGAGTCAATTAATGGCATGTTTTGTTTATTTAAATGTTTCTGTTAGCATCTATACTCTGTATCAGTGGCTTTCTAAATGATGTTAGCACTGCAACGTTTTTGCGAATGAAATCTGGCACAAAACGCTAGTATACAAAACAAGCAAAAAACAGAATTGCTCTAACAATGGAATAGCAAGAGTTCCACCTGCTCTATCCGTCCCATGTTCAGTTCGCAGCCCCGCCCTGGAGGAACTGTGTGTGTGGCAGAGGTCACGGTTTAGAACAATTGCTCTGTTATCACCAAATACCATAGAATTAGAATGACATTGCCCAGAATGCTAATTTTTCTATGAAGACACAGATTTACATCCTTCCTAATATTAACTTTACATTTTATTATTAAAGATGTGGAAAACTAGTCAACAGAGAATTTCATTTAGTAGAGCATCATACAAATATCAAGAGGAAGCTGCACTGTGAACAAAATAAAGTACTAAATGATGGTCACGAAATGATAAAGAAGTATGAATAAACTTAGTATTGAAAATAGTAATTCTTTTGCAAATGCATCACTCTATACTCTTTTTGCATGGAAGATTATGTTTTTGTTACTGCACCTTCTCAATTGTGTGCTGCAGATCAAATTTCTTCCCACTTAATGAAGATTTTGCTCACACACTTGCTATTACCAAATCAATACTACAGAGCACAATGCATTATAAGTAAACATGCCAGTGTGTGGTTAGTGCTATAGAAAATTCTAAACAAGTCATTTGTTGGAATCATCGTAACTCCTCTTCAACATGAGGAAGAGTGTGGTTTATCCTTGTGTTTAGGTATTGTGTGTGTGGAAGCTGGAAAGATCTTTCAAGTTTGTAATGACTTCAGAACAGCAGGTAAGAACCTTCCCCTGCCCCCACCCCACTGACCAGCCTTTGGAGCTGGCTGACCCCAGGGAGGAGGGTAGTGCACAGCCTTGGAATAGCCAGGCCCTTTCACTGAGGACATCCCTAGGGAGAGGTGAGCTGGCAGCATCCAACATTTCCCACAGCTGGAGCGATGAGCACCTCAGCCCTGAAGGAGATCAGTAGTGCACCACAGACAGAAGCAGCTTCTCACCCCCACTCTTTCCCCTGGAAATTCTCCATGGGAGAGAAATAAGGAGGCACGTATCTATCCTGCCATCTTGAAACGAATGACAGAATAACCCCATAGCATTAATGGATGAGAGGAGGTTCTTCGGTAAAGAATGAATCCAAAAGCAGTGGAAAGGTGGAAAGTCAACTTCATAACTTCTAACGGAAAAGTCGATGCAGACAATCATCATCATCATCGATGCCAAAATTATCAGGGTGCGTGCTGAGGGAAATTTCAGAGTGAGAGAATGGGAGTGTCATCCCCAGACATTCTGCCAATTTGGACAGTATCTGCTCCCTACACTGGGCAAAATGAAGCATGCTTGCCATTTACGAAGTATTTTGGAGCAAAAAAAAAAAAAAAGGACTCTGACTTTACACCTAAACTTAGATCCATACTGTAAGAGAAATGAGTTCAACTACAACATGGAAAAAACAACAGTCTAATCCAGAAACCTGGACGGGTCAATAGACCCAGTTTCTTCAATATGCTAATGACTTCAAAACATAAGGGGGTGTAGCGGGGAGGGGGGAGTGGACTGAAGAAGAGTAGAAACCATGAACAAAGGGCAAACTGTCTTGCTTAGATCCTGATTTAAAAGAGCTATAAAAGTTATTTTTACAACAATTAATGAAAGTTGGACATGGGTGGATATTGAATAACATTAAACAATTATTTATTAGTTTTATTAAATGTGATATCGCCATGTGGCAATATTTTAAAATGTCCTTACTTTTTTGGAAACAAACATGATGTTGCGTATTTATTTTAAACTTCTTCAATCAAAAAGGAGAGAGGTGGGGTGAGGGAGCAGGACCTAGAAAACAGATTAAACAAATATAGCTGGAGGGTGTGTAATCAGTGCAGGTGTACAAGGGACTATTGGCTCTACTTTTTGCACACTTTGAAATTTTTCTAATATATTTTAAGGGAAAAAACTATTTCCCAAGTTTCATGACGGTTGGTTTTCTATCCTACTTTGGGAAAGAATGGAAATATTGGAGACTTTAGTTTATACTGTGTTTGAGAATGTGTGCAGGATGGTTCAATTATAGATATAACACACATTCTGAATTTATTCAGAATTAAATTAGAAGCATGTGGTAACCTAGAACTCTCACTACGTGAAAAGAAAGGAATACTCCTTATTCCGTCCTCGATTCATATGTCCACAATCCAGTGATGCCAATGTTGCATAAACACACAGAGCGAATGATGGAAGATTATATTTCCTTTAATAAAGTGCCATTATCCTGTTTGTGAAGAAGGGATTATATCTCAGGCTTCTGGCCTCAAAAAGAAACTCTCCAGCATCCTTAATATTTTAGTCCAGGCTGCTTTTTAATTGAAACTCTCATTAAAATATGAAGGGGAAAATTGTTACTTTCATAGTCCACTATTGCATGTCAGTTTCCAAGAATGAATCCTCTGACTGTATATTTGTACTAATTTCTACAAATCTAGAGTCATGATCAAGTTGTAGACTGAGGTTAACATGTTTGAGTGTTTTGATTGAATTTGTAGAGAGGGTTGAATTTGTATAGAATTGACTAGAAACTGACATCCAGTTTGGAGAGAGGGTGTGGAGGGTGAAGGATGCCGTCATTAGATTCCCAGGGTTGCATGGAGGGAAGTTTCGGGCTCCTGATAGGATGAAACTTGGACACAATAAGCTCTTTTGTTACCAGAGTGTTCACAATAACAAAAAGAACTTAGAATCTTGGCAGTGTCCTCTACAAACCAAGGATGCGTGGGGAAGCCTTATCACCCTTCTTCCCATTTGTCTACATTTTAGTGCGGTTTATACTCTTCAACAAATACTGTCACCTGAAGCATACACCTCCTCTCCAGCACTGGATTTTCATGTTTGTGTCTTAATTATACCACTTGCTATGGTCCGGTAACCCTAATAAATGAGGTTTAGTGGGACAGTCCTTAACTATTTGGGGGTTACAGACACCTTTGGGTGTCTGTATTAGTCAGGGTTCTAGCTGCAAACAACAAAAGCCAGTTCTGCCAAATTTCAGCAGAAGATTGATTCATTAAAGGGATACTGAGTCCGTCACAGAATATCTGGGCAGGGGAAGAATCATCTCTGGGTGAGGCAAGCAGGAACTACCCAAAATCCTTCCATAAGGTCAGTGCCAGGAAGGACAGCACTGCTGCTGCCTCTGATTCCTCCACTGCCTGGGGGCTCCCTGGTGCTGTGACCCCCACCATCAGCAAGTTCTGCACCTGCCTCCCCAGTGCCTGCATTCCTACTTCCCGGTCCCAATCCCAGAACAGAAGTAAAGGGACAAGTGTTCACACACACATCCCAGCCCCACAAGGGAAGGTGGAGACGTGTTTGTCTGGTATTTTCAGGTTCAACAGTGGGAGATGATCAAGGCCATCAGTTCCTAGACAGACGAAGAAAAACTAAAAGGATACATTTCCGACAAAAAATATCATACGAATTTAGATTCTTCTCAGAAAAAAAAAATATATGCACACAAGCTTTTTAATTCATTTCTCAAGGCTCTTGAAGCTTGGAGACCCATCCATTGGACTGCGAGAGAGAAAGCGGATCCTGGGGGTGGTTGTCACCGCTGCCCTTTGAGGATGCAAATCCTGACACACAACATAAAGCCTACAAAACCAGTTCCAATTTTCTAAGCCAAATATTTAGGCATTAATATATCAGGTTGAGTTCTAGATGAAGAGTATGGGTATGGCTATGTGTTTAAAATGAGAATAATTTATATGCATAACCTCTTTCCATATGAGTTTTATGTCCATAAAATTCTCAATTACCATCATGTTAATGAAAGTAAGGTTTTAACATTATCCATGCAACCGAATATTCATCAGAGACCTGTGTGCCTTGTTACCAGCTGTGAGGCATACATATAAGCAATCAGGTTATAAAAACTAACCTCAAATGAATTTCAATTGCTTAGTTGCATCTCTCAAGAAATATCAAGGGGGATCTAATTCTCACTCTGTGACAATACTTGTTAAAATCTCGTCTCCTTTCCTTCCTTCCCTCGGTTTCTCGTATTCTTTAGATTCTCCAGAGTTGCACTGTCCAATGAAGTAGCCACAAAAGATATGGGTTGTTATTTAAATTTAAATTAATTGAAAATAAAAAATTTCTTAGTCACAATCACTACATTCAAGTGCTCAATAGCCACAGGTAGCCAGCTAGTGGCCGTCTTATTGAACAGTCCAGACGTAGACCAATTCCACGTTTGCAGAATGTTTTCTTGGACAACGCTGCTCTCCCTCACCAAACCACCAGACTCCTTCCTTCGCCCACCCAAGCATCCATCTGCCACACCCAACTCTTTGAAATGAGACGTCGGGCGCTCTCTTCCTACCTTTCCTCCCTTTTTCTACTTGTCTGATCACCTCCTTCTTTACTGATTTTGTTTTTCTCATTTGAATCACAAATAGATCTAGGAACTGATCTGACAGACAGAAGGCTCTCTAGGAGAGATGTATGAATGGAATCAGGCAGGAAATATTGACCTGTTAGACATCTTGTCACAATCGCATCAATAAAATAATTGCTATTATTTACTAAATGTCTTCTGAGGCACTCATCACTTCTAACACTCTGAATGATCCTTCAGGAGGGAAATTATTTTAATTTCACTTAAAAAACCTGAGGCCCAGTCAACTTAAATCTTTCACTCACAGATATACAGCTATTAAGGAGTTAAGGCCAGAGGTAGGTTCATTATTTGCTAATTATAATGCTCACATTCTCTCTGCTCTACTGACTGACAGTTTCTCTCTGAAGGTATAAAAATGGACATCCCCATGGCAACACAAGCAGACAAGGGTAAAACTCTCAAAGATTCCCCTTCAATAAGCTTAGTGAGAAGCCTCTGTCACAAATATATGTTTGAATAAACTCTTTGAGGAAAGAAAAACCTACTTGATCATGTCCCAGTAGAGTCTGACCATGGGCATTTTAAAAATTCAAAATTCACTATAAAAATGGGTAAGAAATGCTTTCCATTTTGGACTTCAACTACACTTTCCAGCTTGTCTAGTTTGGCCTTAAAAATAAGTTTAAAATGTATAATCAAATAAGCAGATGGAAAAATGCCAGTTTTACCCTCATTACTGATAGTTTATGCAAAACCATCTGATTTTAATGTTCCAACTTGATTTACCTCATATTTTAAAAATTTGTATAGCCAGTGAGAAATAAACGCAAGACGAATAGAGCATTACGTGCCGGGGCTCGCCGTAAGAAATTCAAATGTGGGCATTACCAGCCTGCCATAAAACTCAAGGTGAGAAATGGTTTAATTCTACAAGCAGAAGCAAAACTGCATGTATTTCCCCTTCAAAAATTATGTTAAGAAAAATACTTTCCTCTTCTAGAATTTAAAGAGAACTTAGTCTAGAAAAAGAAAATAATACCTTTAGAAGAGGAAAGGGGAGGACATACTTTGCTAATCTTTCCATTTTCCTTTTCCCAGCTCTTCGTCTCATTGCCATTTTGCCAGGAGTAAAATTGTTCTTTTAGGGTGCAAATTGGATCAAATTCTAGCCCAGAATATTGGTAGTTATCTCTTACTGGTTCAGGAAGTGTATGTGTGTCTTCAGGCAGAATTTAACACACGTCATTTAATCAAGAAATACAACTGCCGCAGGTAAAGTGAATTAGGAGAATTATATTTGCTAGTGTCTGAGAATTCTTTACAAGCACCTCTGTGGTTTCAAATATGAATAAGAGCTGTTAAATGAGGATAACATACTTTCCAAATATTCTATCTTCCATAGTGAAGAAAGCACAGGTTTTATTTTACTGAATCTTGATGAGCTAAAGAGTGAGTTCATCCTGTCCTACTATTAAATGTGCATTATCACAGAGCCAAGATAAGAACAAGAGACTTTAAGCACAGTGAGAAGAGACCATCGAGCTACTTTTGGGGTAGACATAAACTGCATGTATCATGGCATCTATAGCCCTTTCTTTTCATCGCTATTTTCTATTTTTTTCACCTAAGAATCTGAAATATTTCCCAACTCTACTACCTTAGTTTTGCACTCAGCAAAGCATTAAATTGCTCAGGATATGTCAATAAGCTTTTGTAATTAGTTTAGAAACCATAGAAATGGTTCCAATAGTGTTCTAGAATAAGAAATAATAGGATGTTTTTCATAAGGAGAAATAATAGGATGAGAATTAGAAATAATAAGATGTTATTTCTTTGGAATAGGATGTTATTCCAAACTCTAAGTCCATTCACTTATTTAATCTCATCCCCTTTCCAGGTCCTACTCAAATGTCACCTCCTCTCTTCCCTGACACCCACATTCAAAGTGGCATCTCCTTCCCTTCTACTCGCCACCACCACGTACGCCAAGTATGATAAACTCATGAAGAAAAAGACTTTGATCCAAGCTAGCAGCATAGAAGCTCACCAGAAGGCTAGCGAAGTCATGGCTCAGCAAAGTCAGCCCAAGCAAGCAAGTTAGCCACAGGAGTCAACAGTTACTTTATCAGCAATTTCCATCATTGGGTTACTTTGGAATACAGTCCAGGGGCATGACGTGGTTCACAAGACCACTCCTTAACTAGCTAAGTGCAGAATGCTTTGATTTACTGCCTTCCCATGACTGCCAGTAAAAGACAATCCCTGATCAGTGTGACTCAGTTGGCTGGGTGTCATCCCACAGGGCACGGGGTCACTGGTTCTATTCTGGGTCAGGGCACATGTCTGGGTTGCGGGTTTGGTCCCCTGTCAGGAAGTATATAGGAGGCAACCGATCCATGGTACTCTCTCACACTGATGTTTCTCTCCTTCTCTTTCTCCCTCCCTTCCTCTCACCCTAAAAACAAATAACTAAACATATATGTTTTTAAAAGATAACTCCAAAACCAGAATTGGGCACTGTCCTGAAGGAAGGGAAAGCACATAGTGGGCCAGCATGCCCTGCATCATTCTTTGGCAATTCATCAGTCTCTGCCTAGCAGTGCCCTCTGCTTTTCATCCTCACATGTTGATGCATTTTATCATGTACCTTTTGATGAATTTACTCACATTTCTTCTTTCCTAATAAATTGTTAACACCTCAAAGGCTTTAAATCACCTACAGTGCCTTGTACAAAGCAAGTGCTCAAAAACTTTGTTGATTTAAAATGAGTTCTAATCTTTTAAAGGCTTGTTTTACATCACAGTAAAATCACTTTTTAGGTTTTTCAACCACTGATTTTGGAAATTTCTTAAAAGCCAGCGTTTTTAATATTTGGAGCTGCTTGTTCTTTCAATGATATTTGGAATTTCCCTTGGCAAGAGAAGCCGCTGGACTAGTTGCTGAGTACGGAAAGAATGTGTCAACAAATGGGGAGCTTAGCACTCACATGGGGCTTATGTAAATCTTTAATATTTACTTCACACTCTAAAAATACCAGTTATTGCCAAGTAATGAAACCATGCCCAACAAAGTGTAGGATCTGGACCCCAAGAGCCAAATAATGTCTGACCACTGTCAATTCTCCACTGAAACACCAGGCATGAGACCAGGGTTGTAACCATCTCTTGTGAACAAAAGGCCCTGTCCACGTGGTTATCAGCCACTCAGGGCCCCAGAGGTACGCTCCCCAGAGCTGTCCTGCCCGGGCAAACAGTGGCCTGCAAGGCAAGCGATGAGCACAGACTGCCTGCCTGTCCTGCTCACTGGCTCTCTCACCCTGGGTATTATTCTCTCCCTTTGGTCTTCAGTTTTCTCTCCTGCAAAGTAAAGATGCTAGGTCAGAGCACTTCTGTGGTCCCTCCAACTCTGCTGTCCTCTGAATCTACATGTCCATGCCTCTCACCTTCACATGGGCACCAAAGTATCCTTTCCACCCTGTAGTAATATAATAACATGGCTAACATGGACTTAATCCATACTGTGAACTAGGCTGACGGTTTTACATAGCTGCTGTTATTATTAGCCACAATCTCACATAGCTATGAATTATCTAGGTGAAATTTATTGGAAATTAATTTTCTAGGTGAAAAAAAAACCTAAAATCTATATATAAAAAAACCTGAGTTTGCAACTAAGTAGCAATTTACCTAAGATCACAAAATTAAAATGTTTTAAGATTAGGATCCCATCTCACTCCAGCATCTGAACTATTAATCGCTCTAATATACAGCCTTGCAAGTGTCCCCTGTCATCCTGCATCAGCCACATTAAATCAGCAAATGAGAGAGTGACTGCCTGAGCTCCTGACTAAGGGCAGCATCTCCAGGCATTGAGCACAGGTCAATAAAATATGACCAAGAATTTTAATACAGAACATTGATCTCTTTTTGCCAAAGCACATTACCATTTCCCAAGCTAATGCCTTCGCTCATGATGTCTGAATGAATGGGCCATGGAAGGAGAGTAGATGAGAAACCATCGGGAAGCACACCAGCACCCACAGGATGTCTGAGTCCGTGCGCTGTGTCCATCTGGAATGATGCAGGAGACGTCGGTCTCAGTCACTTGGCTTCTACAGGTGATATGTCTGGAAGGAAAGGTCAAATCTGGGTTTAATCATACTTTTGGCTGAAGCATGGCTTTACCTCAAACAAAAATGTACAAAAGGAGCCCACACCCCCATTTTCTCAGTGCTGCCCACAGTTCCCGCTCTCCATTGCACTCTTCTCTCTTAGGCACTACACACCTCACCCTCTCTCCTGTTTAAAGCCTGTTCCTGAAAACCTCTGAGACACATAAATGTCTTGAGGTGTACAAGAATGGAAACAGTTCAGTGGTTTGGGTTCTGAGACCATCTGTGTTAACATGGCTTAATTAAGAATTAGATGAGTTATGTCAACATGAATTAGTTGTTTATTCCAGGAAACTTTCTATGGAGAGATATAGCTGTATACCAGTAAGAAATAGGGGAAGGAAGGAAGGAGGGAAAGAAGGAAGGAAGGAAGGAAGGAAGGAAGGAAGGAAGGAAGGAAGGAAGGAAGGAAGGAAGGAAGGAAGGACTTTGCTGTTTGCTTCAGGAAATTTCCACAGGTCAGTTAAAAGAGTATCAAGAAGAGTCCACTCACCTTGGCAAACACTTGCTTATCATGCCAAGTTTTTCTTTCTAATGAAGAGTTGTTTCAAGACCTTTACTTCACAATTTCCACTAATCCCAAACTATTATATCTCAGACTTTGTGAAATGCAAATCAATTTCTTATATTGAAAGACCTACCTCATACCACCTGAGCTCCAATCCCAAAGCCCTAAAATTATACCACTCTGATTTATTTCTTCTGAGGAACTGGTAAGACTATGGCCTCCCTCACTGCAGTGAGTTCTAATAAGTTCAGCTTTGCTTTATTAACAGGTTGTCAGGTGATGTGGGGAGGAACCCAACAGTACTACATGTCAGATGATATCACCTATGCTTCTCTAGGTCCCAGGAGCCTGGGAATAAAACTTTAAAGTAGTAATATTTCTATTCAGCGGCAAAAACCAGAATCGAATATGGCCATCTGATCATAATTGGGGAACGTCAAGTTTTCCAGAACTATTCATTTGTTTCTAGAAAACCCCAGGGGTATTTCAAATGTATTCGTGTATCATACAGCTGAGAGTTTCCTACATATTGGACTGTGAAACTCCTGTTAAGGAAATCTAATGGTCTCGTATTAATCCTTGAAATTTTTTATCCTCTCCGTTGTCCATCTCTTTGTTAAAAAGAGAGAATGTAGATGCTTTTTGCAATTGTATCTTCATGCCCTACTATTAAACTTTTTTAATTAAATAAATTGTATTTTATTTTATATACAATTAAGTATTTGTCGTATATTTAATTTCCAAGAGCTGTTTCGTATTCCCTTTCAGAGCATTCTCTCATATCTTTGAGATCGTTGATTATAGCTTTATGAGAGTTCTCTGTTCCCCATATACTATTTCTTTTTCATCTAGCGGTGGCTTTTTAAAAAGCTTATTTCTTTCCTTCATTTGGAAGCTATTTCTCTATGTCATCAGACCTCACACATGAACTTGCGTCGGAATGACCTGAAAGGCTTAGTAAAGCACAGACTTCACAGCCCTATCCCCAGCATTTCTACTTCAGTAGGTGTGGGGTGGGAGCCCAAATTAGTTTTTCTAAGTCTCCAGGGGCTACTGATGCTACTTGTCCAGAGACCCACCTTTGAGAAAGACTACTTGGGGTTATATGGGGTGATATGCCTTAGAGACTAAAGCTGGCTCATTTGCATAAAGCTTAGGGACCTGCTTGCTGCTGGCCTCCCTGCCCAGACCCTTCCTCCTCAGGAACGCCTGGGCCTCAGTGTTAACCAACCCCGCACAGTTCAGTACTTTGTGGGTTAGGCTCAGGAAGGACTCCCTTAGGAGGCTAGTGATATAAAATATGTCAGAATGGTCCACATCTTGGTCTAAAAAATTGTTGTGCAAATAAAACATGTAACACATGCAATTTTTAACACTATTATAAATCCAAAATGTGTGTTTACAAGATAGGCAGTTTTTGTAGAAAAGAGCAGAGAATAAATGACCAAGAATGTTTCCAGAAAATGTTCAAAATTTAGGATGTCTCTCTGACTTTAGCTACTGTGATATAAAAGAATAAGCAAATTGCACGAAGTGCCCTGATTGTTCTTTATTAGCTATTGAAATCTCCCTGGGGATCAGTGGAAGTTTGAGAACTGACTATCATTCCTGAGTGAGAATGACACTGGGCAATCAGGAAATTATGTATTACCAGCAGAAAAAGGGCCCTGGGTAGATGCTTGAAGAGTGTCTACCTGATAAAAGACAGTATCATTCATAGTTTTCTCTTCTCATTGGCTCCAATTCTCTCGCAAATCCTGAACTCTGCCGTGATCAAAAATCAGACAAACAGCTCTGTCTAGTGGCAAATGCAATCATTGCAGCCAAAGTCAAGAACAGTACCAAAGTCAGACCCTTTTAAAAATCTGTCAGGAGGAGCTTGGCAAGCAGCCTGACTGGAGGTGGCCGTTTTCACCCCGGCTCAGAACACCGGATGCATAAACACTGGAAGCCATCAGTCACCTCATGTTCATTTGGGATTTTCTCAGCAGTTAATAGAGACAGGGACAGAACCCAGCCCAGCAGTTGAACTTAAAAGGAGAATATTTGTATTTGTTCTTGTGAGGTAATTTTGTCCAAATCTTACGTACACACCTTAGCCTGCTCTTACCTTCACTCACCTTTCTTTTCTCACCCCTCCCCTCTCCTGCCTTGAAGAAAAATCTGGAATTGAACTGTAAGTCAGAATCTTGTCCTTCTTCACGTGGCGAGAGCTGCGCATGCCGGCTGGGATGCGCTCCTTCAGCAGGTGCTGCCATAACACACCTCAGAACGCGAGCAGACCTCCCCCATGGGGAGATGGAGCGACAGGGGCTGTTTGCTCCTGGTCCCCACACAGCTTTCGGAAAAAAGTGGTCTTTTTTGTGGAAGCACTGGTACATTGGCCAAAACCTTATCATTCGCTGTCTCCTTCCAAAAATAACGTGAAGTATCTTACAATATATTATATTAAGGAAGAGTAAATAAAATCAAGTTAAAATAATAAAACATAGGAGATGAGAAATCCAACTCTGAACGAAGATTGGGGTTATTTCTGGGTCTGAGATGGAGAAGATACATGCTGAATTGAATTAAAATGGATTTGTCATGAAGGATGAGAATCTGGCTGATTTTTAATACATAACAGTTACAAGGTATTAAGCCTGTGGCTGTACCCCCCAAAATAAAATGTTCAAAGGGCTAAAATATCACGTGTTTGGTAAAGATAATATGCAAAGTTGTAACTAATATTGAAGAAGCCAATTATAAAATTACACTTTAACATATAACAAGAAATATTCCAGTATTAAAAGAATACTACTTTCTGGAAATAAATGTAATAATATGCTTGTTGTTAAAAAAATCACAGTGCCAAAATATATAAAGAAGTGTAAAAAAATACCCATAATGCAAGATTTATAGATAAGCACTATTAACATTTAGTGTAAAATTTTTAAGATTTTTTCCCTGTGGGGGAAAAAAGCTATTTGTATTCTGAGGAGAGCGGTTATTCTTTTGTATGCATTAATATTATGCATAGGGACAAAGACTTGTGGTGAACATAAGTTTTTTGTTTTAAGTGCAATTTAAAACAGATTATATCTGAAACATATCAAAGGAATGATACTTTTGTGGAGACAATCCACGTTATGAAGTCAAAAGGAAAGTTTAGAGAGCCCCACAATGGTAATGATAGACAGACTGGAAGGGAAAGAGATACGTTCTAACAAACTTCCCTCGATGGCAATATTTGAAGTTTTTAAGTTATGAAATGACTATCGTATAAGCAGCAAACCGTGAAGACTAAGAATCCTGAGCATGATTTAGTGTTATAATCAAATAAAACCCACTCAAGACTAATGTGACACATATTTAATATTATGCAAAATCACTGTAGTATTACACAGCAATTTGGCATAAATGGCAAGTGATTACGTAAATGACTGAAATTAGCATGACTTTTACACAGCCAAATTAAGCATTTCTGGGGTCAGCTGGGGTGAGGATAATAAGACAGACAAAAAGGCTGCTTCGACACCCTGCCAAAGAATACCCGGCAGCTGGGTCTCCCTCATTCTCTGCTGACGGACAGCACAGGATTGAAGAGGAAAAGACAAAAGGTGGAGAAGTCCTACAAAGCAAACAGGGAAGGACAGTGTGCAGCTCCCAGTCACTTTCTCTTGTTTGTTCTCTGAGGCTTTCTAGAAAAATTCAAGCCAATTTGACTTTCCCTGTTCAATAAATGCTAGAACCCTGCAGACTCCTGGACTTAAAGACAGAGAAGTCTTTGACCCTGCCCTCACTGTTGCCAGCGTCCCCGAGCAGAGCGGAGTACACTGTCTGAAATATCAGCTGTTTCTTCCAGCTAGCGTATAAACAGCCCTGGGATGGTCAATGGGTACCTTGTTGGGTGTTTGGGCCTGGACACAGCAAGAGTGTCACGCACTGGGGTTTCTGGGGCGGGCGTTTCAAGGGAAAAGAACAAAGGCAGCACAGAGATTAGAGTAAAAAAGAGAAAACAAAATTTCACCTTCATCAAAAACTTGTTCGGAGCGAGGTCTGCCTATTAAAGCATCATAAAATAAAAAAGAACGTGAAATTTGAAGTAAGACTTTCAAAATGCCAGATCACGGTTGTATGATAGCCGCGTGAACTAGATCAGTTACTTAAACTCTCTGAGTCTCGGTTTCTTTATTTGGGAAAGAAAAGAGGAGTATACCTACCTAATTCACAGAAATATTTAGAGATGAAGCTGGCTATCATATATCATGCTTTTCCCATGCTTCCACCAGAGAACTGGGCCTAGCGTGGGCTGCTGTGACAGAACACTGTAGACTAGGGGGCTCGGAGAACGAACTTGACTCCTCTTGGCCTGCACACTGGGGACTCCCCAGATCAGGGAGCCAGCAGATTCCGTGTCGGGTGAGAGCCCTCCTCCCGGTTTACCGATGGCCACCTCCTCTCATCCTCACACGGCAGAAACCAGAGAGAGAAAGCAAGCTCTCTCGTGTCTCCTCTTACTGTAAGGGCCCTAATCACATTCATGAGGGCTCCACCCCATGACCTAACTACCTCCCAAAGGCCCCTCTCCAGACACCATCACGTTGAGGACTGGGCTTCAACATATGAATTCTGAGGGGACACCAACATTCGGTCCATAGGACCCAGAAGGCGCTGAGAGCACACTCATGCCTGTGGAGACTCTGGGGACAGAGCCCATCCTGAGGGACCCAACGCAGGTGCAGAATCTGAGGTTTGAACTTGAACTTCATTATTTGTACACATGCTGTATTTTATTCTTTATGCATGTAGCTTAATGTAAAAATAAGTGTTTTAAATATGTACATCAAGTAAAATTGCTACCATGAAGGTTTACCTTCTGGTTTAGTGTTTGAGAAGGTCCAAATTTCTGGACAAGCACAAACAGAGTGCACCCGGAGCAGCCTAAATGCACAGTAATTGCTCCCTAACCCTTCACCTCCCGTCCTCTCTTGGCTCGGAAACCAAAACCAGCCCTTCTTCACCTTCAACAGGGACAAGTTTATCTCTTCCTCCTCCTGCCTAAAATGCATGGATGAGAAAGTGAACCAGCTACTGGCTCACTGTCAATCAAGAGTGATTTGGGACAATGTCTGGAGGCCTTTTTGATTGTCACAACTAGGGAAATGGGGACAAAGCATCCAATGATAGAGGCCAGGGATGCTGCTAAATATCCTGCAATGTATATTGCAGCCCCCACGACAAAGAATTATTTGGCCTAAAATGCCAGTGGTGCTGAGGTTGAGAAATGCTGAGCTCCAGGTGACTGTCCCCTCTCTGACCTTCGCCCACCAAGACCCAGGCAAGCTGAGGCATGCTGGAGAGCTTTATGCTTTGCCAAGTTGTAGGCAGTCATGCTTCAAGGGACCTAAATTTAAACTTAAGCTGTTATAAAAAAAAAAAAAAAAAAGCTGGTTCAGAGTCTTTACCAGATTCTGATTTTGTTCAGAAATGAAAAACCTACCTATCCATGAAATTTAAAACAGAACTTTGCCAAATAGTCTGAGGCATAACTTTCTTCAGCCTGTATTTTATATTCCCCTGCAGAGCACTGAAAAACCTGTAGGCTAATCCATTTATGTTCTCAGGGTGCCTGGTATTCTAACCTTTTAAGCTTCCTGCAAAAAGTGTCAAAGATAAAAACACTCAGTTTGATGCCAATACTTGATTCAGGAAGACACACATCCATATAGACTTTTGAGGGAACTGAAATAATGCTGTTCACCCTGAGACATGAAGTGGGATGTGGCATTTAACAACACGGCTGCCGAAGAGTAAACTTCTGAGTATGCCCACCCCTCCCACTCCCCTATTTTCTCAGCCTGGCCTTTGAGATCAGCTCATTGACATCATCCCCATGCTGGGAGGTGTTTGGAAGCCCTAGCATCCATCGGCCCCAACCCGAGCTGTGTTTCAGAAATGAGAATAGCCTCTAGGGAGAAAGGGATGGGAAAACTAAGAAGAGTAAGACAAGTCTAAATAAAAATTAAGCAAATAGACAATTACCTGATGAAAATGACAAAATGTATATTCAATTCCACAATTTATAGTTTCATAAACTGAAGGGCACCATGGCCCAGGCCCCACGTGTGTCTGATTAGGGATAACTTTCTTTTCTAAAGTCCAGACTGACTTACCAGTTTGGCTCCTCTCACCTTTGGGCACAGCAAACACTCGGCCTGATGGCCAGCAGGTAGAAACCAAGAAAGAAAGCCTTTGGAACCCAATGTAAGCTACCAATGGCCAGAAAAGTTGAGTCGATGAATGAAATACTTGTGCTTTTCATAGAAGAGCTTTGTTCTGATAGAAACTGGTTTTTTTTCTCCAGTCCTAAGAACTCCTAGTTTCATTTTACAGAGTTCAGAAACAAGAACTACCCTTAGACCTGGGCAAAAGGACACCTGTCCTGATTTCCATGTTCTAGAGGCATCCAGTCTGGCTGTCCTCTGGTCATCCTCACTCTGAAGGGAGAGGAGTCGCTAGGGCCAGGACTGCCCACCTGCCCACAGACCACCATCTGGACGTTCAGGACCTGGAATTCCTTATTCAGATAATCCAAACATAAATTCCAAAGACTACGTGAGCCTTCCGAGGTCTACTGTTTCTTCCCAGGGAGCACTTAGGCCTAGCAAGTGAGCAAATGGCTTTATTGGAGAGGGGCAGAAAATAGAGCTTAAGCATACAACCTAGGGTGCCCACACTGAGCAAGCCAGGCCCTCCAGTGCAGGAGAGTAAGGAACAAAAAAGAAGAGCTGGGTGGTGGGGAAAGAGGGAGACAGGCCAAGGCCAAGGGCCTGTGAGTCAGCTTCCCAAATATTGCCATGCCTGGCTAACTCCAAGAAGTCCTAGAATCCTAATGTAAACCTGGCCTTCAAGGCTGTTGAGAAGGTATTTTGTCAAAGTAGGCAGAGAGAGCATTTTATGTAACAATTTGGTAGCTTGATCTCTAAGTTTAAAAATATTTAACAGTGGGTTATGTGGACTTCCTTTTGATCTCTCCCCCCAAATTCCACATATAAAACGCTGTGAGAGTTGCTTTTACCCTGCTCCTGGCTCTCCCACTCCTACCATCACCGCCTGCACCTTATCTGGTTCAGCGGAGGTGGTTTTGCTCCTAAGTCCACTGTACCTCAACTACATTTCCCCTTCCTTCGGAGTTTAAGTGATGCCATGTATTTCCATTTGCTGGGCATTTTTCGTCCACAGTCTGCTCTCTGAAAATCCGCCGAGCATCTCTGTCTCCAGCCAGCTTCTCCAACCAGCTTCAAACCTGTACTGTTGACGCTGCTGCCTTGTGACCCTTGTCTTCCTCTTCCCACCCTCCCCTGTCCTGGACACCCACCCACACACTTTCTTGCTCCCTCCCCCACAACTCCTGTCATAAAGTCTGACTCACTGCAGGCCCTTTGTGGGTTCCAATCTGGCTTGGTCTATTGTAACTCCCTGCCAATTTCTTGCAATCTTTGTCTGCTCCTCCACTCAGCACACTTTCTGGCTGCTTCCCCATTAGCATTCTTTAGCAATTTCAATTACTTTTTCCAGAGAGCATTTCCCTCCTCCCTTTGCCTCTTGTACTTTTATAGAAAAGAGGGAATTAATTGTTTTATTCCCAATTTTGGCCTTTTTTCTTCTTATACCTCTCAGATATTGAGTCTCCACCCCGTTGGAGGGAAAAATTACAATAAAAATTCTTTTTACTCTAAGACTGACTCAATTACAACTGCTTTTAAAATTGCAGTACTGCCATATTCACCCATGATTTTCCAAACATTGCTTTACCTTCATTTCCTCTTAACTTCATATTTTTTTTCTTTGATGAAAGTTGCCAAACAGCTCTAAAAAGTAACTGGAAATATATCAAAGTTAAGATAGCTCTTTGCCTCAGACTATTTTACGTATCTAAACATGAGTTGCTGAGATGACTAAGGGGATTCCTTTTTTGTGCTTTAGTGCTTTTATTTCACAGGTAAGGCTATTGTTTATTCAGGTTGATGAAATCACGTGAGACTTTTTGAAAATTTATTTTGGAATTTTAAGACTAATTGTGCTGGAAAGAACCATAGAGATTATTCAGCTCCAATCCCTTACTTACAAGTAAGAAAACTTGGAACAGAGAATTTACATGGTTTGACAAATAATAATAACCATTACATACAGCTTATGTATTACACACCTCATGTAATACTTAAAGTAAATCTGTTATATAATAAATATACTATTTTGGGGGGAAACTTTAAAAACATTCCAATTAAAGTTAGCAATGAAGCAATGGTGCTTATTACTACTGTTACCCTGTGATGTTGTTCTACAGGGCCTAGCCCACTCAATAAGATAAGAAAAGCATTTTATATATAAGAAAGGAATACCTATAAAATAGTTTTTGAGATCCATAAAATGAATGATTGTCAAATTTGAACCAGATAAAAAAGTAAAACTTTTCTATTTAAGAAAAAAATAACAAGATAAAGTT
Source organism: Carollia perspicillata (assembly GCA_004027735.1). Taxonomy (NCBI): domain Eukaryota; kingdom Metazoa; phylum Chordata; class Mammalia; order Chiroptera; family Phyllostomidae; genus Carollia; species Carollia perspicillata. The sequence goes on along the minus strand of PVKM010006019.1, from coordinate 20,981 downwards.
AGTAAACAGTGTGAGAGAGGGGATATTTTGGAGCTCATGGGGAGCCAAAAATCTACCATATACAAATCAGTTAAAAAGAACAAAATACCCAAGAGAAAAATAAGAAAAAATGCAAATAACTAATATACAGCAGAAGAAATTTAAATGGTCAATAAATGTAAGTATATACTCAACTTTAGTTCTTTTTGAGACTTCATCAATATTTATTTTGTCTGTCATTCACATGGGGTTTTTTTTGCTTGGTTGGTTGGTTTGGTTTTTGGTTGTTTTTAATTTAGTGGTTACTACCTTAAAGTTGCTGGACCAGTAGGTAATATTCTGACTATGGTCCCCCACTGATTACCAATGTTTTGGGGATCAATTTTAATGAGTGGAGGTGCAGAGTTTTCCACACCATCAAGGAACTCAATTCTCACACTATCTACCAGAAAGTAGCATCAGAGTCCACAGGATAAGGACTCAGTGTTACAAGACAGACACCCCACCACCACCTCAAACACGAGTCCCAAGTCCAGGTTGTTACCTGTACTCATTCTGACTAACCGGGTATAGAGCACAGATTCCAGTGATGCCCCCTTAGGGTTTATTTAACTTGCTACAGCAGCACACAGAGCTCACAGGAATATTTTACTTACTACATCACTCGTTTATTATAAAAGTCTGTACCTGGGGAACAGCCTAATGGAAGAGATGTGTAGGGCAAGGTAAGGGGGAAGGCTGCAGAGCTTCCCCACTCTCTCTGAGCGTGCCACTCTCCCAAGATCTCCACGCGTTCACCAACCTGGAAGCTCTCTGAAGCCCGTCCTTTTGAGTTTTTACAGAGGCTTCATTACATGGGTGTGATGATTGAACCATTGGCCATCAGTTCGAACGCCAGGCCCTCTCCTCTCCCTGGAGGTTAGGAGGGTGGGAAGGAAACTCTCTAGTCACACGGTTAGTTCTCCTGGCAACCAGCCCCATCCGTGTGTGCTTTCTAAAAGTCACTTCATGAACATAAACCCAGCTGTGGTGGAAAGGGCCTGGTTGTACATAATAAGACACTTGTTTCACATTCATGACTCTGAAGCCATTTCAGGAGCTGAGGACAAGAGACCAAATATTATAACAAAGATTCTCCCATTGCTCTTATCTCTGAGGACATTCCAAAGATTTGGGGAGGGCTGAGCCAGGAATCATGGGTAAATGTGAAAAATACATATTTAATATCTGAATGATCAAATATAAATTTTTTATAAATCGCAATATTGTATATGAGAAGACTATACTCTTAATCAAAATGTTTCCCTGAAGCTTTTAAGCTGACTAAAAGGTTTTCAAGGCCTTTATTTCTGACTGCCTTGTTTAACTCTCCCTCACACTGACGATCCCAAAGCAGTTAGCTATTCCCATAATGCAAGGCCCCGAACTCCCTCTCATCACCAGGGTGCTTCGCCCACCTCCTCTCCTGTTCAACGTCCCTTGTTGAATGGAACCAGCAGCACTCAGCCCACACATGGTTGTGTTTTCCGGGCGCCTTATTGTATCTGCTAGCTTTCTATGTCACCAAAGATGATAGTTTTAACATTCGTGTCACTATAACACAGACCGTTATCTTTCTATCTTATAGAAAATACTTCTATGCAACCTACCAACTGACAGAACAGCCAATCACAGGTATTTTTGGTTTTGTCATGGCAACATCCTTCCTCCAGTACCAAGTTTTGTAGTCGGGATAACAAGTTATGCTGTCTTAACAAATTCACCATGTGGTCCTGAGAATACATATTTCTCACTCACACAGTGTCCGCTGTGAGTTTCACGGTTACCAAGAGCAACTGTCTCAGGCATCTAGTTTCTTGCGACACCATCTGAACACACAGCCCTGCTTTGCATACAGTCAGTAAAGAGGTGAAGCTGGAGGTTCATGCCCTGGTTCATCAGAGGCTTGGCTCAGGAGCATCCCCAGCCTTCTCTGCTCACGGGTCAGAGCTGGTTTCATAGCATGTGGCTACTCGTGAGCACTCAATGACTCTTTATAACCAATGATCCTTTATAACAAATGTATTATAATACCCCCCTAATTCAACTGAAGGACATAGTCATTGATAACGTCATCTGCCTACACATATAACATCTGCATTAGCCTCCCAAGGCTGCCATAACAAAATACCACAGGCTGGGTGGCTTAAACAACAGAACTTTATTTATCTCACATTTCCGGGGACTGGAAATCCAGGATCAAAGTGTCAGCAGGTTTGGTTTCCCCTGAGGCCTCTCTCTTGGGCTTGCAAGTGGTCATCTTCTTGCTGTGCCCCTCTGTGGCCTTTTTTCTGTGCATGCACGTGACTGGTATCACTTCCTCTCAGAAGAGCACCTGTCGTATTGGATTAGGGCCCCACCCTTAAAACCTCATTGAGCTTTAATCACCTTGCCAAAGGCTCTAACCCAAAATGTAATCACATTAAGGGATGTGCTGGGGGTGAGGACTTCAACATACAAATTTTAAGGGAACACAATTTAGTCCATAATGACATAACAGTAATCAGTATGATAGCCTAACTATGATTTGAAAGAAAAATAAAGGGAAGTAAATTTGTGTTTTTTCAATAAATCCTTAAGCATCACTATAATAGAGATATATTGAAATGGTCAGACACTTGCATTTATTTGTAATAAAAACATCTAGATGATCAGAAGCCAACTCCGTGAAGTAGTCAGAGGAAAAAGGAGCAGTGGCTTCAGTAACATTAGAGTAAAATTTATTAAGATAAATAGGAATAGATCAGAATTGTTTGTATAAGAGAAAAACAACATTGGATAAAGCAGGGATAGATGCCAAAATTAATTACACACTATCAAACTAGATAAAAAAATGAGTAAATAACATATTCTCATGCATGAGCTAGACCATGTTTTTATTTACACATAAATACTAATGTATAAATGTAGAGTTAAAATAGTCCTTTTGTTATGACATGGGATAAAGTAGCATAAAAACATTATCATTTCTCCTGGAATTTCTCCACATGTTGAAGCACACATTTAATCTCGGAATTTACAAAGACTCTAGAACTAATAGCCTCTGATAGGTGCTAGAGAACAGAGCATGGTTTTTAAAAAGGAACTTACATGTAAGAGACTAACGAGACCTAGTTTGCTAAGCCTGTGGAGACAGTAATCCGAGTAATGTTGAAAAGCAAAAGGCAGCCCCAAAACAGTAACTAATTTCATTTTGTCATTTTCAAAATGTTTACCATTTTGCCACACAAAGAATAAAAACTACATAGAATGCTATAATATGAAACTCTTTACAGAAACAACTTAATAAATTTCAGTGAGATTCTCATGTTTAGTGTGATTCTATTAGTTAAATAATACTTGGTTGTCTCTTATTTTTCCCTATCACTTAACTAATATTTAGTTAATCTCCTATGTTCCCTATTGCACATGAAAGTCGCAGATGACAAAAATGGTCCAGATTTCTGATTTCGGAGATATACATAACATGAGCACTATGACTGTCCATAAATTGATTTTCTGAAATGGTAAATAACTCTTGGTAGTTACAAATAAGGTATAATCTCCACTGAGTTAACATGGTAGTTGTATTCTTAAAAATTTCAGTGTATAATAAAGTTTTGGGGGTAAAAATAGTGTTAATATGTAAAATATATTATTCCCTTCTATAATTCTAAATGAGTGTTTCACCCACGTGACTGTCTACCTGGGGTATCTGAAAGTCATTTAGGCCATAGAATGTCCAAGACCATTATGCGCATTCCAATACATTCACCACCGCTGGCTCATACCTACTAAATCTCACTCAGAAGCTCTTCTGATCTGAGACAAGCGAAAATACTGCCATCGATTTCCAAAATACCCCTTAGGGGGCAGTATAACCCTTTTGAGAACCAGTGTTCCATCTCTACTGGGATACTGTTTTCTAGATCTCTGTAATCATCTCTCTTTCCTCTATTCTTCCTGCCAAGCTCATTCCACTCCCCTACCCCTTCTCCCCCTGCAATGCTGCAGAACAGAACTTAGGTATCAAGCCTCAAAACCCTCTAATCTACTGCACACTCACTCCAGACGTCTTTCTACAATATAAACCTGGACTTCTGATCAAGAAAGACAGTGTGTGATTTCACACAAAAGACCACCCTTTTCCTCCAACCTCTAACCTCCACCCCCCAAATAGCAAAGATATAGTACAAGAAAATATGCAAACGCACAGCCCTCCTCACCACCAAATGGCTCCATCAGGGTGGGAAAAAATAGAACAAAAATACAAGAATGTAAACAGTGGCTCTGAGATCTACAACAGACGGAGAATTTTCGCCTCAGCTATGAGAGCTGGACTGGGAGTCCCAGGAGTCGTGGGGAAAGTGAACACAGAGACCTGCTGGGTCTGCGCTGACTGTCCTGCTGCGGGGTTTCCCCGTTCAGTAACCAAAGCTGCTGCTGCTGCCGCCTCTGTAACAGCTTTTCAGGCGTCATCGCCTAAAGTAGCCAGGAAGGAGCGACAAGAGCTGGGCCACATTTCTCACTGCCCGGGAAATGGATCCGCAACATCTCGTCAAGCAAAAGTACTGATCCACTCGCATGAAACTGTTTTCTAACGGGGGACCCTGCTGAGACAAAGGGAGGCAATGGTGAATCTGAGGAAGACATCGAGGAGTGGGAAGATGACTGGCCAAGGGGCAGGTAATAGGGAGACGCGAGAAATTTCTACGCAAGATACCCTCGCAAACTAAAATTCTAGAGCACATAAAAATACCAAATTTAAAAATAACCAAAATAACTTAAAACCACACAGCAAGTGGGAAGACTTAATTCCAAGTAAATGCAAAAACAGAAACGTCCTCTAGAAAAATAAATGTCCTTCAAGTCCCCAAAAATGTTTTAAAGAAATAACAGTTCACAAAAAGCCAAAATAAAAGTACAATAAAACAAGTAGCTCTGCCTTGAGAGGTTTTGAAAAAGCATTGTGGAGACAAAGAAGGAGGGGGAGCTATGAATGAGAATGAAGGTGGCCCTTACAAACCCTAGAAATTAACATTGTAACCATTATTAAGAGAAAATTAATAGATGAGATAAATCCTAGCCAGAAGGAGTATTAATAAATTGGAAGAGGGTACAGAAAAATTGGACCAGAACTTTCATAAAGACATAAGGATATTTTTTATATGAAAAAGATTTAAGAGCCCTGGAGGGTTGGTTAAGTGTTATGCTCCAATGTAAAACTAATCAGATTTCCAGACATGAAAAGTAGTGAGAAAGAATAAGGAGTGACAGCTGAAAATAAAAGGCTAATAATTTTCTTGAACTGCAGAAAAATGTAATGCTCACACATAATGTGCACGATGACTCTTGAGTAGTACCGATAAAAGTGAATCCACACCTAAACACACCTAGTGCAAAGCCAGACAAGGAAAGCAGTGAGACAGACAGAAAACACCCCTGGCCCAGAGACCCCATTGCTATGTGGGCACTTGCTATGTGCCCAGAGGGAGTGGCACAAATCAGCCTATTATTTCCACCTTTAAAAGTTCAGCAACAGTCTCTTAAAAGAGGAACTCCCACTCCATATTTTAATATATGTGTATTAGAGATTTTTGGAGATTAAAAGAGCTGAAAATACATAGTACTCTCGCTTTTCTATAGCCTCCCTGTAATATTCACTATGAGAGTCTTTTAAATACTTTATGAAATAGCCATGCTACAGCGTTTCACATCACAAACACCCTGGGAGCCATTTGAGGGACCGTCTCCCGTTTTTGTCGGTAGAGATGACGCGGCGGTCACAATGTCTGCACGCAGCTGAAAGACGGGCGGACGAGCATCTTTTAACTCGGTGTGAAAGAAGAAAACCCACTCTGTGTTTTGTGAAAGGCTTTCGTCATTTCTAGGAAAGAGAGAGAGACAATCTACATGAAGAAATGTTAAGTCCCAATTAAAATAAGTGGAGCGCCCAATTGATCACAGCTCATTTTTCCTTTGATAAAGGAATTTCAGCCACACCCCCTCTGGGGAGAACCCAGGCTGCAGTGACGGCGGCCCGTTCCTGAGGGCAGGCATGCGATTCAGGTCCTGGAAGACAGAGTATCAGGTTCTCCACGGAGAAATTTCAAAATAAAATGGAGAAATTAGCCAAACATATATTTCAGTACTGAAATTGATAAAGGAGTCATGAAAAAATTAAAATTCAGAAATCCTAACGTGTAATAGTTAATGAAACACATGATGTCGCTTAAGAGAAGCAATTAAATTTTTAAGAGACACGGAGATGAGAGTGTGTTCATTTTAAATCTCATAGGAATACGAGTAAAGGCTAAAAGAAATGATGCAGAAGTAGTTTTTTAAAGATTTAATTATCCAAAAGGAAAAAATCATACTAAAACTGCAACCATCAATCATGAAAAGTTAATCCTAAAAGCTAAAACAAATTATTGATTTCTTTTAAATGGAACAAAAATTAAATTAATAGTGAACATTGAAACTGTACTACTAAACTAGGTAAGAGCAATACAAAAAAGAAAATTATAGACAGACTACATTCATGAAGATAGCAAACAATTGAATTCAGTGTTTTTTTTTTTTAAATGAACAAAAAGATTTCACCGAAGGAATGCACAGATGGTTTGTCTTCTAGAAGTTTATCGAATTTAATATACCACACCAACAGAATAAAAGAGAAACAGCACAAACCTCTCAATAGTTGCTCACACATGACAACTCAAAACCAAAAAGTATTCGGTAGATAGCACTCACTTTTTTTTTTAAGACAAAATTAAACAAACTAACAAAACCATTGGCAAACTAAACCTGAACTGGAACTTTCCTCACCTGATGTCTTACTCAGGATCCTGCCAGTTCTGTTAAAGGAATTTCATTCAGGGAACCAGTTGCAACGGTGCAGAGAGAGCTAATAGCTAAAAAGTTGACAGAAATTAGTGAAGCAAGAAGCCGTCACATCCCTAGTGGAGGGATAAAACAAGGAAGGTGGTGTAAGTAGAGCCCAAGACCTAAGGCCACTTGGGGCAGCTGCATGTACGTGGACGCTATCCAGCACATGCTAGGACCATGAAATAAGGGACCATCTACTATGAGAGAGTATCAGGAAGGAGAGGAAACTCTTGTTCGCCAAGAGAAGGAAAGGAACTCTTGACTCCTTTGTTCCTTCCACTCCAATCTCCTGAAATTGCATTCTATTAGCCAAAAATACCTAAAAGCCCTTTGGGAGTATCTGGAAGATGCTTACAGAAAAATGGAAGAAATCTGAGAGAAAGACACACATGGCCAACACACCTGATATCTATCAACAACCTAAACAAACTTTAAAGGCATTGCCTTAATGTCAGAAACAAGACAAGAATACAACATCATCACTTTTATTCAACGTCCTATTGAAAAACCTAAAAAAAAAAGTGAAAAGATAACAATAGGAGAGGAATATACAAAACAATCCTTATCTGTTGACAATATGATTGTCTGCATAGAAAATTCAGGACATTTCCCTGACCTATCATTCAAATTAATAAGACAGTTCAGAAGGGTTACTGAATAAAATCAACAAACAAAAATAGCCTTTCTATTTTTATTAATAAATAATTAGAAAACATAATAGAAAAAGATACCATGCTCTATAGCAATAAAATATACAAAGTATCCAAAAATAAAATTACCTGTGCAAAATCTTTATGGAGATATTTGGAAACCATTATTGAAGATCTGAATAAAATAACAGCAATACTATATTTAGGGATGGCAAAGCTCACAATGTGAAAAATGTCCAATTTTCCAAAATTAATAAATTAATGTAATGTAGTTCCTATCTAAATCCCAGCAGGCTTTCTCATCAAAGAAAAAGAGGCACTGTTGGAGAAGGGCATCACACCATGGGACTGCCAGTCTACCCAAGTGCTGAACCCCATGCATGGGGGCTCCTCAACCCCTACCCTGTCCCTGGAAGGTACACTGTGCCCACTATTCTCACAGCCAGAGCCATTTTCACAGATGCAGCCTTCAGAGAGCAATGTGTTGTCGAGGCCATCTGGACGGTATCTGGGACTGAACCCAGTCAAGGCCCCTTTATAAACTTTTAAGATTAAATTATCTTGAAGGCATATTTGCAAGGCAGGTGCAAAAACCTGCCTGTCTTGTGGAGCCCAACACGGGTCCTGTATATAAGTTCCCTTGCGTAGTTACCGTACCATCTACCAGGCTGGAGCGCTCTGCCTCTTTCTTCAGCCCCTCGCTGCCCTCCACATAAGAACGAGGACTGAAAAGTCAATATTAACAGGGGGAAAACTAATAGACAAGGGACAGAATAGAATCCAGAAGCAGACATAGAAATGTATGCCTTGTTATATGTGAGAGGTGGCATTGCACATAATTCAATAAATGGTCAAGGACGATTGGGAAAAATGAAATCATATGCCTGCCTTATGCCATAAACCAAAATAAATCCAAAAGGATTAAAAAACAAAATGTTAAAAGCAAAACTTTTTGACATTTTAAAGAGAATATTGATATGTTTATGGTCTTGTTATAATAAAGAATTCCTCAAACGAGACAAAAATTGCACAAATCGTAAAGGAAGTTATTAGGAAATTTGATATCAACCAAAATGTCAACACAGCAAAAAACTAAAACATAGTATTTGCCCTTGTGCATGTATGATGCATGTATGTTCTTTGGCTAATCCCTTCACCTTCTTTCATCCAGTTCCCCTCCCCGCTCCTCTCTGACAGCTGTCAGTCAATTCTACTTATCTATGGCTCTGTTTCTATTTTGTTCTTCAGTTTATCATGTTCATTAGGTTACACATATAAGTGAGGTCATGCTGTATTTATCTTTCACTGACCAGCTTATTTCACTTAGCATAATAGTCTCCAGGTCCATCCATGCAGTCCCCAGAAATAAGGCATAACCCATAGACTTGGACATAGCTGTGGGGATTGCCTGAGGGAGGGGTGGGGTCCGGGGGGGAGGCAGGCAAAGGTGAAAAGTGGGGACAACTGTGTAATAGCATAAACAATAAAACGTAATTTAAAAAAAGAAAAAAATATTTCCACTAATTTGTGACATATATTTTAAAGTATCTTAGGATTGATATAATTTTAAACACTGTGTGATAAAGTCAATTTAGCAACATTTTAAATGTTTTTGTATTGTATCCTTGTTAAAAAAATGCTTTCTTATATAAGCTTTTTAAGATAATCACCTAAATTTTCTCCTAAAAATTAAAAACTTTTCCTCTTCACATTTAGGTATTTCTCTGCATGGAATTGATTTATGCAGATGTTATGTGGTATGCATCCAATGTTAAGTCTTCCTTCAGGATGGCCAATTATCTCAGGTTAATTTTTTTTAACTGCACTTTTCCCTAAGTGAATGAATTGCAATGCCAACTCTAAAATATAAAACATTTTCATAAATTTTTTAAAAAGGTATTTGCAACATCTATTGAAAAAGGACTGATACCTAGAATAAATTTTAAAATTTCTAATTAATAAAAATAATATTAATAACAGCCCTGACTGGTGTGGTTTAGTGGGTTGGGTATAATCCTGTAAAACAAAAGGTCACTGGTTCCATTCCCGGTCAGGGCATGTGCAGGACTGCAGGTCAGGTCCCCAGCTGGGGGCATGTGCGAGGCAGCCCGTAGATGCTTGTCTCACACATCAACGTGTCTCTCCCTTTCTCTCTCCCTCCCTCCCTTCTCTCTAAAAATTAATAGATAAATAAAATTGTTTTTAAAAATAGTATTAATAATAAAATCTTAAAAAGGCTGAGAACTGAAACAAGCACTAATCACAGAACAGAAATTTCAATGGCCAACAACCATGTAAAGAGATCAAACTGACAATGATCGGAGGAATGAAAACAGTAAGATAGCATTTCCCACCCATCACATTAATAGAAAATGTTACGATGTACCAATACCAAGTTTTGGTGAGTACAATATGTTGAGAAGCAATCATAAGACTGTAAAATTGGTACAAATACCTTGTGGAGCATTTTGGCAACACTTAATAAAATTGGTGTGCATATCTGTGTGTAAGCTAGTTACTGTCATAACAAAGCTGCACAACAGACAATCCCAATAGCCAGTGATGTAAAGCAGTAATTGTCCTCATGCTCACAGCTCAGTGGGGGACTGGATGAATGTTCTGGTATTCATATAATGACTTCCTATGTGACAGTTTAAGAGAATGAATTAAAGCTATACACATCAGCATAAATCAATGTACAGTACATAATGTGGAGGAAAATAATCAAGGCACAAAAAATAACACTTAGTATCATGCCATTTATATTTTACAATATTTTACGTTCAAGCCAAATGTGGCAAAAGCATTTTCATGGCCCTGTGTGTTTAATTAAAATAGCCCGTCAAAGAAATAGATTAGCTGACACAGAAACATCACTTCCAGAAAAAATTACTTTGAGAAAGTCCTTGGGTATTCTGACGGTTTCCAATTCCACATGTAGTCCCTCCAGGCAGTTAATCTGCAGCATATTTTATGTCATTCTTTAGGCATCTGTCCTAGAACCTGAAGGCAGCTAACAGTCTGTTTGCTTTTAGAAAGACCTAAGTAATAGTTTGAGGTCATGCTGGGAAAACTCAGAGCCAATAAATCGCAGTCCCACTGTACTTATGTCATGGCCTCCAGATGATTGTGCTGGACCGAGGTGCCCATTTACGGTCCAACTGTACAGCAGACACATGAGAAAACACCACAGACCTAAAAATACCCACACTGTTATATGTTTTCTTATGACACAGCCACCACACTTGGAAGAATCAACTCTATTAATTTGCAAAGAGGAGACCACTTGGGTTGAGACAAAAACTGGGTGTGCCCAGCAGTGTCAGGCTGCTACCAGATGGAAAGCTCTGCTTGGCTTCAGAAAAATAACTGTCAGGAGTGAGCAGAGTCCCAGCCGCAGACTGAGGTTCGGGGGCAGAGCTCAAAGCCCTCGTGATGAAGGACATGTCAAGACAAAAGCCAGGACACAGGAGAAGAAGGAATGGAACACCAGCCAGTCTGTAAGGCAGGGACTGGGGCACAGGGCTGAGAGCATTCAGACATCACTCAGCTGTTCTACAGTCCTGGACTGAGGACCCACTGTGTGCCAGGCTCCGTGCTGGCTGCGGGGCCCAAAGACCTGTTCCCCTTTTCCATGTAGGCCTAAGAATTCCTGTACTTGTATATTCAGGTGAAAGTATTGAAAGTCTACAAGTTACTGGTAGAGAGATTATGACCGGTGAATAAAATGTTATTAATTGGAGATTAGAGAAAAGAATTAAGTATTGTATCTTTGCAACTTTGGTACTACTTGACTTTATTACTATAAGCTCTTATCACTTTGATATTAATTTATAATCATATCATTTCTTCAACATAAATAAAGTGATTGCTCTACAATCAGCTTTACAGAAGTATAAACTAAAGCACAAAGACATTAAGCGACTATACAAATTCATGTGTCAAATTAGTGCTAGAGCCAATGGTAGAGTTTAAGTCTTTTGTGCTCCAATTAACATTTTTGTTTTATTTATGCTCCACCTTCTGATCAAAGTATATAAGGTAAAAATCATACTCAATCAGATGTGACCAGGATTCTAAGAAACTTTATCATAAATTCTGAGACTTAATAAACTATTTGGTCTTTAAGTTTGACAAATTATTTTAAGGCTTTAATAGTTACATTTATATCTGAACTCTATAAATATTCTAAAGCAATGGGAATATCACAGACCCAAAATTATAGAAATGTAGTATGACTGGATAGACAGCTTTGATTTTATAAGAAAAACTTAAACAATATCAATGTCTGTTTCACTAAAAATGTTTCCAAGTTGCTACAAAAATGGTCTCTAAAATGTCAGAAACAAGCCTAACTTATGAAGCCTTGATATCCAGCTGAGATTTCTCATCTTTTATTCCTGTCTTATCCTTCCCAGGCCACATCAGCCTTCACACTTCCCCACTCCACTTTCCACTCCACTTCCTCTGCTGATTTCAATCAATAGCCATCACACTCAAGGAAACCAGCCCAGATTAGGCTCCCAGTAATAGCTATTGATCTGAGATTCTCATTTCTGCTTGAGCTTCATATGTCTTCAGTCTTAATCCATCTACTCTTTTACCTAATCCTTATTTCTTGATTATTACATTTAGTCAAATGAAATTATAATTTTGATAATCCATATTTAACATCCACAAAAATGTCATTACATTTTCCTTTCATTTAATATTGATCAAAATTAAATGGGGACATTGCAAGTGACTAGAATACACAATGGCAATCAGGGGAACTCCCAGTGGAGAGCAACATCAGAGGAGCATGGCAGGAGGCAACAGGTGGGAAATCTGGCGAGGAGATGAGGTTCATCAGTTTTAAGGTTTCAGTAGCAGGAAATAGAATGGGCAGAAGTCAAGAAAGGCAGGGTGTCAAAGAGATCCAGTAGCAATTATGTAGGAGTATAATATAGAGAATGATGATTGCCAATGTTGGCTTCCTACTCAATATCCATTTGTGCCTCTCTTTCGTTGAAAAAAGAAGAAAGGAGAGAAAGAAGAGGAAAGGGAGGGAAAGCAAGAGGAAGGATGGAGAGATGGAGAATAGGAAAGAAAGGAGGAAAAAGAAGAAAGAAATGCTATTTTAATATCAATGTCCCCAGCTAAGCGATTTTGTTTCCCAGACTCTGTTTTAGGTAACAATGGTTGTATGGCATCCTTCTCTCTGCAGAAAACTGCATTAAAGACTTCAATTCTTTACCTTCCTTATGGCCACAAGGTTTGCCATGATGTGCATTTGCTATGCTCTCCTGCTGTATGTCTGAGCTCATCCATGTGATTTGCTTTGGCCAATAGGATGATCATTGCCAATTCTCAGCATTGATCTGGAGATGCTTTGCACATTTCTACTTACTCCTGCATTTCTGCTCTGCCTGAAATAGTTAACTAGTGCCAGGAAGAGGAAAAGAGCCCAATGACGAAGACAACCCCAGATAAGAAGCTTCAGCTTAGTGTAGCCTAGAGCAGAGCCTCCACTTAACATGCAGATGCATAACTGAGCTCAGCAGAACTCAGCAGAACCACCCAAGTGAGCTGTACCCATCACATAATATACGGGTGGTCATTGTGTATATCATCAAAGTTTTTTAGTTATTTGTTATGCACCAAAACTGATACACTAATCAATGAGACATATTCATGTGTGATGGGAGAGGGGAGGAAAGTCATTGAGAAAGCCTTTACTTCTCTAAAACATCAATACTCCATTTACTCTTTCTCCTTCTCCCTGCCCTAAGCTCAGACTGAACATACACAAGCATAACAGCCATTTTTTGAACAAGTATATATACAAAAAGATGCTAAAGAGGACAGAGCAAAAAAATAGAAAAGGTCTGGGTCTCTGATGGCATTGTTAAGTGAGGTACCAGTCCTCGATTTTGGAACTCTGGGTTTCTTGCTATTCGAAATATATGAGATACAATATAAATTCCTATTTTTAAGCCATGATTTTCAGAATTCCATTACATGTAGACAAAATTATCCTTGATACGAGAACCAAAGTATAACTCAATTTGTAGAATTGGGCATATGGTAAAAACAAATAGTAAGACACCAGCCAGTGGAAATAATGAGCAAAATCTGAATAGAACATGAAGCAGAGCTGAGTGCCACCCAGGCCGCCACTAGAGTCTGGACACTGTCCTAGAATTCATCGTTTCCAGTTCGCAATGATGAGACTGGGCCAGGACAATGAAAGGAGTTGAGTGAAAATGTGCAGAATCCTACATAGATAGGGACTCAAATAAATAATTACACTGACATTATGAGGTTTAATCTGCCCATTGGCCACATCGTTTAGGCCTAGACTCTTTGGGGGCTTGAGGCTGTTCCTTTTCCTTTAAAAAAAATTTTTATTACTCTTTTCTTTCTAATCCTTTTTTCTTCATTTCTCTCTTTTGATAACCATGCCTCTTGGAATTGACATTGCTTTCCCAACATTCCTTTTTTAACTACCAGTCTTAACATCCATCAGACACATCCCTTTGTGCCATGGAATATAGACACTTACAAATTAAATTTAAGTTTTTAAAGCATGGCACAGAATATCTTTATAACAAATGGTAAAAAGGGGATGATAATATAGCAATCCAAGAAAAAATTCTATTTAAAACCAGCTGAAATTTTAAATAAAACCTTTTTACAATTTTTAGTACAAAGAAATAACTATGAGAATCTTAAAGAAGTCTTAAGAAACCACTAATGGAAATAATTATGAGAATCTTAAAGAAGTCTTAAGAAAACATCAATGTGGCAAAACTGTGTGAAAATAGAAGTCAAATATGGAAAAACAGCTGAGAAATGCCACCGTGCAAAGCCTTTCCTGCCCCCCTTGCCGGTGTTCTCTCCTGGACCTGGACTGTTTTGAGCTACTGGATAAGTACATAGCTCTGAATTTCCAATGCTCTTCAAACTGCTGGGTGGTTTTGTGTCACCTCTAAACACGGTTAATGTACAGAAACATAGGATTGATGTCCATGTCCTTTTGTTGTTGTTGTTGTTGTTCATAGTGTTTGGAATTTCACCAACACAGAAAGAAAATTTATTGAATAACCTACATGTTAGCATTTCAGCCCTGGAGAGTTAAATCAAAATAACATGGGGGAAAGAATTTGATAAAGTCCAATAGATTTATTCTTATATCCTTCAAACTTTGGGACCTGTGAGGATAGTAAGAAGATAACTATAAGATAACTTTAGTGAATATATTAATAGAATTTCATTTAATTTCTATACAGTTAAGTGAATATATCGATTAGTGGTGGGTTTTGTTTTGTTTGGGGCTGCAGTCCAGGTAAAGAAACTTACCAACTTGAGGGGGCTGGGGAAGAAATAGGGGTATACTGGAAGTCTATAGGGACAGCTCAAGGAAATAAAGAAAAAGCTGTAGAACAGACTTCAGGAAGGACAGGAACCTGGGAGGCTCCAGGGATCTTAGTAGCAGTAAATCATAGGCTGTTTCTTGAGAGTATCGGTATCAAGAATAAATCAGTCTCAACTGGTTTTTGTCCAGGAGGAGAGCCTCTGATGCCTAGAGGAAGACTGAAGTACTAGCAGAGAGAGTGTGGCAGTTTCCCAAAGAAAAGTCAAATGCTATTGTGAAAGAAACAGGCCATGAATATTGGACAAAGCCAAGAAATGTTCACCATAATGGTAACGTTCAAAGTCCCAGGTTCCATTTCCCTGGGAAGAACAAGACATCAGTGGGGGGAATTAAGTGTCACAAAGAGACCCAAGGTCAACACAGAGCTTGCATTCTATTCAACTGACTCATCTACTTTATTGCTCTTAATACAAAAAATAAGAGGTAAAATAGATAAGAGAATTTCCACTTTCTAAATGAACATGAACTATTTTTAAAGAGTAAAGGGCCAAAAGTTAAGTTCCCGCAATTGTTCTTTTTGAAAAGTAAAAGACCATTTTTTAAAACTTGTGTCCTGCAGACACAGATGGCCATATAACCTTCACAATGGAAATGGTTAGTTTTATTACTTCATCTTTACTATGAGGCTATTTGAGAACTTTTATTCTTCATAAGTATAAGATAAAATGCAAAATGAGTCATACTTTTTAAAAGCAAAGTTATTATTTCATTACATTTAACTAATGGGAGAACATTTAATGAAGAGATTAGCACAATTAAAATCAACTAATAATTGTTTAATAGTCTTCGAGATCCAGTTTGGTATTTCCATCTAATAACAGTGACGTATTAAATGCCAAGCGAAATTAATCATGTTAAAGGTATTGATTTAAATGCCGAAAGAATTAACATGACCTTTCTTGTCAAAAAACTGTGGGTCTGTGAAAGGAGAGGGTTTTCTGCGCATACTTCAAGATTTTCAGTAACCATCTCAACTTCCCATGACTGCCTTCTCCTCAAGTGCAATATTATAAAACAAGTGAAACGCTTTGATAGAGGAAGATTTGAACATTCCTCTAAATGAAAGAATCATATTAACAATCAAAAGCTCTTTGGAATAAGTACTTATCTTTTTATACACAAAATATGTGTGTCGACTACAGCATAGTTTGAAATTCTGATACTTATGGACAAACTTTCAAGCCAGAGGGGAGCATCCTTCAGAAGCCTCTTTTTCAGGAGACTTTTAAAAGCTAGCCCATCATCCTAAAGGAGGCAAAATGAAGTAAAAATGATCTGGACTGTGGTAGGCATGATTTTAAGACAGCTCTTGAAGATACCCTGCCCTAATCCTCAGACCTATGAATATGATGAACAAGAATGTCTGTGCTTATGTTATCTTACATAGCAAAGGGATTTTGCAGAAGTACTTAAAGTTATGAATCAGTTGACTGAATTAAACGAAACTGAGTTTATACTGATGGGCCTGATCTAATCACATAAGCCCTTTAAAAGCAGAGAAGTTTGGCTAGCTGGTGGTAGGAGAGGAAGTCAGAGAGATTCAAGGCACAAGAAGGATTTCAAGCACCATTGCTGACTGTGAAGAATGAGGAGACCACATTCAGGGTCTAGAGAGAGACCTGTAGGAATGAGAATTCCAGATGACAGCCACCAAGGAAATATGGACTTCTGTCCTACAGTCACAGGGAACTAAATTCCGCCCATATTCTGAATGATCCTGAAAACAGATTCTTCCTCAGAGCATCCAGATAAAAGCCCAGTTTGGCTGACACTTTGGTTTAGCCATGTGAGATCTAGGCAGAGAGCCCAGTCCAGATTGCCCGGACTTCCATCTGCAGAGCCATGGAAGAATGAATGAGTGTTGTTTTGGTTACTAAATTTGTGGTATTTGTTATGTAGCAATGGAAACTTTTTGTGGACCCAAGATGAAAGCATTCTTTATTCAAGGAGGATGAAAGCCCAACTGCCTCTGGACTCATGTTTGAGTCCTGTGGAGAAGAGGAAAATATTTTGGGTAAGATACTGAGGACCCCCATTACAGGGCCTAGATGGGTATATTTAGACAAAAAGCTGACTGTATAAAGTTTTCTATAAAATAATCCAGGAAAGAAAAGTTGGGTGAAAGTAAAACATTGCCACGATTTTGATAATTGTCAAATGTATGTTTAAAACTTCCATATGATATATTTTTCTTGTGATAGCATATATATTTCTATATGATATCATGTTTCCATATAATAACATATATGTTTAAAAACATAGTATTGGTAAATATATAATATGCATTTAAAATTTCCAAAGAAGAACACTGAGAAACACCAGAAGAATAGAAATAATAAGTTTCTGAAAGACAGAAAATAAGATCCCTTCCCTTGACTGGAAGTTCAAAGCACAATTTAAAACAGGAGAAAAGGAGACCTGCTGGAAATAAAGTGGAAAAGTTTAAGAAGTGTCCTATTCTTCCCAACTGTCAGCTAGCTCTGGGACAATGGTAAGAGCAACGGGCTATAGGACACAGTCAGGACAGTGCCTGATGGTGCTAAGGATGGAACAGCAGGAACTCAGGTGGCTACTGGTACCCAAGAGGAAGACAGAACTGTTTGCAGTTCCCGGCATATCATGCCCTTACAGTACGTGCTGCCTCTTCTCCATAATTACTCAAGACAGGCTGAGATAACAGCATGGCGCTTACACTCATGGGGTAAAAAGAAATTCCAAATGCTAAGGTAAGCATTTGCTGAAGGAAGACTAACACTATAAAGGGAAGAAATAATAAAAATCAGAGCAGAAATAAATGAAATAGAGTCTCTAATAACAATATAGAAGATCAACGAATCCAAGAGCTAGTTCTTTGAAAAAGTAAGCAAAACTGACAAACCATTAACCACACTCATCAAGAAAAAAGAGAGAGGACCCAAAGAAATAAAATCAGAAATGGAAGGAGAAATAACAACTGACCAAAGAAACATAAAGGATTGTAAGAAAATATTAGGAACAACTACATGCCAAGAAACTGGACAGTGTGGGTGAAATGGATAAGTTCCCAGAAACATACAATCTTCCAAAACTAAATCGGGAAGAATCAGAGAATCTAAGTAGAGAGATTACACCTAGTGAAACTGAAACAGTAATCAAAAACCTCCCAACAAACAAAAGCCTTGGACCAGATGGTTTCACAGGTGAATTTTACCAAACATTCTGAGAAGAAATAACACCTCTCCTTCTCAAACTATTTCAAAATATTCGAGAGGAGGGAGGGCTCCTAAACTCATTTTATGAGGCCAGCATTATCCTCATTTCAGAACCAGAGAGGAACACTACAAAGAAAGAAAATTATAGGCCAATATCCCTGAAGAATGGAGATGCTAAAGTCCTCAACAATACATTAGCAAACTGAGTACAGCAAATGCATCGAAAAGATCAGATAACATGATCAGGTGGGATGTACTCCAGGAAGGCAAAGTTGGTACTACATTCACAAATCAATTAATGTAAGTCACTGCATAAACAAAATGAAGGATAAAAACAACGTGATCCATAGATGCAGAAAAAACATTTGGTAAAATATGTAGTTCAGTTGGTTGGACATCATCTTGCAAAGTGAAAGGTGGCCAGGTGGATTCCCGGTCAGGGCATATGCCTGGGTTGCAGGCTCGGTTCTTTGTCGAGCATGTACAAGAGGCAATTGATTGATGTTTCTCTCCGTTCTGTTCTTTCTAAAAATAAATAAATAAAACCTTTTTTAAAAAGTTAAAACATGCACCCTGGCTGGTGTGGCTCAGTGGATTGAGCGCAGGCCTGAGAACCAAACAATCACCGTTCGATTCCCAGTCAGGGCACATGCTTGGATTGCAGGCCAGTTCCCAGCAGGGGACACACGAGAGGCAACCATACATTGACATTTCTCTCCCTCTCTCTTTCCCTTCCCCTCTAAAGATAAATAAATAAAATCTCTAAAAAAAATTAAAACATGCAATGATGAATCTCATAAATATAATGTTAGCAAAAAAGATAGATACTACATGATTCCATTAATATGCAGTTCAAAAACAGGCACAATGAATTTATATGTTATAATTCAGGATAATGGTTACTCTTGGGAAAAGGATTGGAACTGGAATAGGCCTCATGGGACTTCTGGGTTGCTGGTAATGCTTGGTTTTGATCTGGGTATAAAAATTCATCAAATTGAAGAACTCTTAAAACCCAACAGTTAGAAAACAAACACTCAATTAAAAAATGGGCCAATCATTTTATAAAACATATCACCAGCAAAGATATATGGTTGGCAAATCAACATATGAAAAGATATTCCATGTCATATGTCATCACGGAATTGCAAATTAAAGCAACAATGAGATACCATTAAAACCTATTAGAATGCTCCAAACCCAGAACAATGTGCCATGGCCACTTGGAACACAGTTTGGAGGTTTCCTACAAAACTAAATACACTTGGCAATCATGCTTCTTGATATTTACTCAAAGAAACTAAAAACATATCCACACAAAAACTGGCACAAAGATGTTTATAGCAACTTTATTCATGATTACCAAAATTTAGAAACAGTCAAGACAGATGTACTTCAGAATATGAATAGATAAGTACATTGTGGTAGAGAACCTGAATAGACACTTCTCTCAAGAGGACATACAGATGGCCAACAGACATATGAAAAGATGCTTAATATCACCAATCATTGGGGAAATACAAATTAAAACCACAATGCAGTATCACCTCACATCTATCAAGAGGGCTATTATCAATAAACCAACAAATAACGAGTGCTGGTGAAGACGTGGAGAAAAGACTGTTGCACACTGTTGGTGGGAACGTCAATTAGTGTGATCACTGTGGAAAACGGTATGGAGTTTTCTCAAAAAAAACTGAACTAAACTAAAATTAGAGTTGCCATCCAATCCAGCAGTTCCACTTCTGTGTATTTATCTGAAGAAAACAAAAAACATTAATTATTTTGTGTATATACCCCCATGTTCACTGCAGCATCACTAGAAATAGCCAAGATATGGAAGCAACCCACATGTCCACCAATACTTGAATGGATAAAAAAGATGTGGTATATGTCTAAAATGGAATATTATTCAACAATGAAAAGAATGACATCTTGCCATTTGGGACAACATGAATGGATGCAGAAGGTATTATGCCAAGTGAAATAAGCCCAACAGAGCAAGACAAATAACATATGACTTCACTTCCATGTGAAATATAAAAAAACAAAATAAATGAATAAACAAAACAAAATAGAAACAGATCCAACATGCTAATCACTGCTAAGGGGGAGGGATGGGGACCAAAATAAAAAAAATTATTTAAAAGATGTACTTCAATCAGTGAATAAATACCTTGTGGTCCACCCAGACAATGTAATATTCAGGGCTAAAATGAAATGGTCATCAAATCATTAAAAGACATGGAGAAATCTTAAATGCAGATTACTAAGTGGAAGAAGCCAATCTAAAAATGCTCCATCCTGTATGATTCACTGTCTGACATTCTGGAAAAGCCAAAACTGTGGAAACAATGAAAAGCTCAGGGGTTGCTGGGTTGGGCCAATAAATAAATAAGCAGAACTCAGAGAAGATTTAGGTCCGTGGTAATACTCTGTACAATGTTACAATGATGGATATATGTCACTATGCTTTGTCCAAACTCATAGAACAGACAGGAATGAACCATGGACTTCAGGTTGTGATGTGGAGATGCGTTCACCACTCTGGTGAGTGGTGTTGATAATCAGGGAGGCGTGCATGTGTGAGGACAGGAGCACATGAGAAGTCTCTGCACCTTCCTCTCAACTTTGTTTTAATCCTACAACTTCTCTAAAATAATAGTCATTTAAAAAATCAAGTTGTATATTTATAATTTTGCACCTCAAAATCAATAAAATTTTCAAGAATTTAGGAAACCCCTAAAAATAGAACTTACTGTATTATTAAAATGCAGAATTTTCTCTCTATGGATGAAGATGAAGCCCAAAAATAAATGAAAGAAAACACCAAGGAAT
>PVKM010006018.1:0-45664 GCA_004027735.1 Carollia perspicillata | reverse complement strand
ACTTCCCCTCTCTCTAAAAATAAATAAATAAAATCTTAAAAATAAAACAAAATATTGAGTAATGATGAATATTAAACTATTATACATGAGATCTTTCTGAAAATGTTTATACTCTCCATTCAAAAGCATATAAATTAATACATAGTTTAAAATTATTTATTCTTAAGTATCTTTGAT
This sequence comes from Carollia perspicillata, assembly GCA_004027735.1. NCBI lineage: Eukaryota > Metazoa > Chordata > Mammalia > Chiroptera > Phyllostomidae > Carollia > Carollia perspicillata. Next base: position 45,487 of record PVKM010006018.1, on the reverse strand, counting down.
GTGATTTATTCAGCCAAAACAAAGAAAGGGGCTAACATTCATATCATAGGCTTTTTAATACAAATGCTCATTCTTCACTTTTTTTATGGAAGCTAAACATGGCTTCTTAGAAGATGTAAGGAACTATCTAGTCAAAAGTTCAAATTTATGTTATTATTTAAACCTAAACATTTTATAAACAATTACCTAACTGAGATATGTATGTGATTTTAGTGGTACTCTGCTTTATGAGAAGATAAATATGTGTTATCAAATATTAAACAGCTAAGAAATGAAATAGGCTTTCACTGATAATTTTTAAGTTTGTAAAAATAAAACAGAAAAATCTGGCATTGTTGAAAGGAAGAAAGCATTTGCCCATAAGGTTTTGACTCAAATGAATTGTACACTGGAATATTTAAGTATTTAGGACAAAAGGTCTACTTGGATATAGTATTCATAAGAGCTATGTGATAATATTTTGCCAAGCCAAGAATTCAAAGAAGCATGCATATTTTCATATAAGGTGAGATGTCAAGAAAGGCAAATTGAAGTTTAGTCATGAGGGAATTTGAATTTCCAAGGGCAAAAATGTGCATGCTGCTATCAGGAAGGAGGTGAAACATGCATCAGAGAGAAGGTATAATGCCAGTCATTTCAGAACACAATAGAGCAAAAGCTGCATTTCCACAACTCCTTGGTGTGAACCACAACTCTTTCATTCAAGTATTTGTTCATCTTCTGGTTCTGCCTTAGCAGTCATTGGCACCATATCTTTTCCATTTTTTTTTTGCTCTAAGATTCTATGGAAACTTCTCATCACCATGTTTGTTATGTATGTATTAATCACATGTCACATCTGTACTGTCTTATGGTAGAATTGTAACTACCAAAGTCTAAGATTTCCTTGGGTAGGCCTGTAAGTTGACCAAAGAGGCTCATCATTATGAAGCAGAAACATATTTCTTGGTTATAGATTTTTAAGTGATAAGCATTCAAGTAAGAATGGAAGTGTAGTTTCATTTTCTTGGTGGAGGAATCAGTGCTTTTTATAATAGTGATGATGTGTTCAAGTCAATTTGGAATTTCTAATTGGATTCAATCTATTCTATAGTGGGGAAATAGTGAGAGCTTTTGTTTAATTGTTTATCCTTTGGAGGGAGGGTTTGGGAAATTGGGAAATTTTCTTGTAAGACAGAACTTTACCCTGTTTGTTTTGAATCCCAGGAGTCATCAATGACAATAGAAAGAAAAACACAAACACTATTATTAAAATCAGTGTTGATCAATTTCTATAAGAAGAAACACAGAAAGAGAAGATGACCAGATTTAGGCCCAGCAGGAACAAGACTCCCCAGAGCTCTAATGGCATGCGTGTTGTTTTTTTGCAGCAGAAGTGGAAGTAGGGTATAAAAATGGAGACAATAGCCACACAGTCCTTGACTTTATAAGATATTTTCCCTTGAGGGTGGAATGTGAGGAAGGGCTTTTACTTAATAATTCAAGGATGAAAATAAGCTAGAACTATCAAAACTATAAATTCCTACCAAAATAACAAATTCAGGAAATTTTTAGGTTTAGTAGATACGATTCTTTTTAAATTTGAGATAACTTGATATATCACAAAAATACAAAAATATGTGATCAAAGCATCTCTGGCTGTATTTATATTTCTGAAGATTTAAAATATAAAGTTGCCATGGGTATGGTAAGAATGAGTGCATTAGGTATTCTATGCTGACCTATGTGCTTGCTGGAGATTAAGCCACCTACTATTATCTTAGTAGATTTTCAATTCTAAATTGTACAGGTAATAAAAAATCCAATCCTTACACCTTTGAAACTTATTTGGCTGCTGTGAGACTAAAGGAATACTAAAAAATACAATTAGCTGGTATAGGGTTCTAAAATAAGTAATTTTCCACTTCTTTAACAACTCAAAAATCAACATGTGTACATTAATCCCTTCTAAGGTCAGATTTATTCACAACAGGTTCCCTGGAAGAGTTGCTATAGGTATAAAATATTAGAGTAAAGGGATAGTTGACCCTGATAGTAATGAAATTGAGAGGCCTGTTGGTCACTAGGGACTTGGCATATTTCATTCACTCACTCACTCACTCATTCACTCACTTCACTCATTCAGTGTGTCAGTGAGTATAAAGATACATTGATTTATAGTATATACACATACATTTAAAACCAATTTCTTTTTCAGGTTTTCCAAGGTCTCTTTTTTCTGTCATTTTTTTAAATATCAAGGTCTAAGTGGCATACAAGATAAGTTTCAGGTGTACAACATGATGATTCAGCCTTTATATACTGTGAAATGATCATCATGAACTAGTTAATATCTGTCACCCATGGTTACAATTTTTTTTCTTGTGATGAGAACTTTTAAGATCTGCTCTTCCAGCAACTTTCAAATATTGTGTGTAGCACAATATTATATACTATAGTCCCATGTTATACATTACATTATCGTGACCAAGGAACTTACATGCACAAACAATGGACACAAATTAAAGGGGGGGATTGCTGGAGGGAAAGGGGTGCCAGGTAGAGGAGGTAAAGGGGAAAAATTGGGATAACTGTAATTACATAATAAAATATACTTAAAATATAATGTGAATTTGAATCTTTGGACTTCATCTGCTCATTTTCCCCACTCCACCACCCAATATCTCTGACTACCAGCAATATATGAGCTTGCATTTTTAATTTGTTATTGTTATTATTTTTAAGATTCCACATGTGAGATCAACCATTATCCGTCTTTCTCTGTTTGACTTATTTCACTTACCATAATGCTCTCAAGCATCACACACATTGTTGCAAATGGCAAAATATTTTTTCTTATAACTGATTAATATTTCTTATGTCTTAGCTATTGTGAATAATGCTGCAGTAAATATGGAGTGTGTGTGTGTGTGTGTGTGTGTGTGTGTGTGTAATTTTTCTTAGTTTATGGGTCCTCTTCTTTGGATATATCCCCAGAAATGGAATTGTTGGATGACACGGTAGCTCTCTTATTATTTTTTTCCGGGGATGTCTGTACTGTTTTCCGTAGTGGCTACACAATTTACATTTCCGCTAACAGTGCACAAGGGTTTCCTTTTATCCATATCCTTACCAATGTTTTTTATTTCTTGACTTTTTGATAAGAGTCATTCTAACAGGTATGAGGTGATGCCTCATAGGTTTTGCTTTACATTTCCCTGATGACTAGTGATATTCCAAATCATTTCATGTACCTGTTGGCCATATGTAGGCTGTCATTGGAAAAATATCTCTTTGGATCCTCTGCCATTTTTAAAGTATTTAATTTATTTATTTTCAGAGAGAGGGGAAAGGAAGGAGAAAGAGTGGGAGAGAAACATCAATGTGTGGTTGCCTCTCATGTGTCCCCTACTGGGGACCTGGCCTGCAACCCAGGCATGTGCCCTGACTGGGAATTGAGCCATGATCCTTTGCTTCACAGACCCATGCTCAGTCCACTGAGCTACACCAGCCAGGGCTGGGTCCTCTGCCTTTTTTTAACTAGATTTCTTTTGCTACTGAGTAGTATGAGTTTATTACATATTTCTAATAGAAATACATTATCAGATATGTGATGTCCACATGTTTTCTCATTTCATTTTGTTGATGGATTCCTTTGTTCTGAATAAGCCCTTTAGTGTGGTGTAATCTCGCTCACTTTTACTTTTTGCTTTTACTTTTCATGTCAAAACCAAACTCATCACCAAGACCAATATCAAGTAGCTTACTGCCTATGCTTATTCTAGGAGTTTTTTGTCTTCAGGTCCTACATTCAAGTTGTCAATCCACATTAGATTATTTTAGTGTATGGTGCACAGTATCAGTCCAGTTTCATTGTTCTGCATGCGGTTGCCCAATTGTCCCAAAACCATTTACTAAAAACACTGTCATTTCCTCACTGTATAGTCTTGGCCCCTTCATTGTAAATTAATTGACCAGATAAGCATGGATTTGTTTCTGGGTTCTCTGTTCTGCTCCATTAATGTATATGTTTGTTTTTATGATAATACTATACTGTTTTGATTTCTATAGATTGTAATATAGTTTGAAACCAGGGAGCCTTCAACTTTGTTCTTCTTTCCCAAGATTGCTTTGGATATATCTATATCTATTATCTATCATATATATAAATGTTGCTTAAGATCTATCTATATCTATGTATATATAAAGATTGTTTTGGAGAATATATATATATTATATATACACAAATTTTAAAATTGTTTGTTCTATTTCTACTTGATGCAATTTAAACAGATTTTATTTTTTCTTGATAGCTTTTCATTAGTGTACAGAAATACAACAGATTTCTGTGTATTGGTCTTGTATATTAAAACTTTACTGCATTTGTTGATTAGTTCTAACAATTTTTTTGTGGAGTCCTCAGGGTTTTGTATATATAATACCATGCTATTTGTAAATAGTTAAATTTTAATTCTTCCTTTTCATTATGGTTGAATTTTATTAATTTTTATTTCCTAATTGCTCTGAATAGGACTTCCAATACTATGTTGAATAAAAGTGGTGAGAGTGGGCATCCTTCCCTTTTCCTGATCTTAGAGAAAAGCCTTTAGCTTTTCACTATTGAATATGATGTTAGATCTGGGCTTGTCATATGTGGCCTTCATTATGTCAACATACATTCCTTGTATAGCTACTTTGTTTGGTTTTATCATAAATGATTGCTAATTTTGGTCAAATGCTATTTCTGCATCTTGAGACCATATAATTTTATCCTTCATTTTGTTAATGTAGTCTGTCACATTGTTTGATTTGTAAATGTTGACCCATCTTTGCATTCTTCTAATAAATCCCACCTCAAAATGGTGTATGATCATTTCAATGTATTGCTGAATTCAGTTTTCTAATATTTTGTTAAGGATTTCTGCATCTATATTTATCAAGGAGATTAGCTTACAATTCTTTTCTTGTGGCATCCTTGACTGATTTTGATATTAGAGTAATGTTGACCTCAATAATTGAGTGTAAAATCTCCCTTCAAGGAGATACTGGTGCTAGGGAGCATGAAAATAGGGAGCATGGCAGGATCGAGCATGGAGATGGCGCCTGCTAAGAAAAAATAAAAAATAAAGATGGCTCCCACAGCTTTAGCAAGGTAGTTGGAGAGTGTGAAAATCACACCCATTTAGACTTCTGTTTCTGGAGAATATAATAACAGTACCCTACCCCTCCAACCTATGACTGACAATAACTAAATAAATATATTTCTTACAGAAAGTCCAGGCATTTTTTAAAATGGCTGCTTCTGTACTGGACCCTGGGGCAAGTGAGACTGTGTGTGAGTCCTTTAAGCGATGTTTCTCAGTTTGCTATAGCCCTTTGTGTCCTGTTGACAAAATTCCTGTTGGCTTTCAAAGCTAGGTGTTTTGGGGGACTTTTTTCAAGTGCGGGCTTTAAAGTTTGGGGTGCCTGATATGGGGTGCAAATCTTCACTTCTCAAGGAGAGGTTCTGGGTTTGCATATTTCCTTCCTATTGTGGGTCACTGTACTCACAGAGGAGTTTTTAGTGGGAGTGCATCCTCACCTCGCTACTCTCTGTAATGTGGGCCCTGTCTTGTTTACTGATGTGAAGGAGCTACTCAGCCAGTTTTCAGGGGGAATTTTTTCCATATGTATCTACAGATTTGGTAGTACCATGGGAGGAAGTGAGTCCAGGGTCTTTCTTTATTGTCATCAGGGAATCCCTCTCACCATTTATTTTTATTACTTTTAGGATAGGCACTCCATAGCAGAATTTAAACACCAAACAAAGCATTATCAGACAGTTGTGTCCAGAAATTTCTCTTGAGTTTAAATCTAAGATTTAGAAAGGTAGTAAATTTTCCTCATAGAAATATGAAGCTTGCATTTAAGAGAGTGGCACTATCGCATAGGAAGGTGTGTATCTCCTATAGTCTGAGCTATACACTATGGTCTTGTTACAAAGAACAGCATGGTTTCTTCCCATAAGGTCTTACCTATGTCTCTGGGACAACCCTGTGGTGAACCATCCTGCTGACTCACAGGTAAAAAATTAGATAAGAATCTGGCTTTTATGTGCTTATATCAGGAATGTTTCAGATTATAGTGCATTATTTGTATTTATTGGCCATTTAATAAGGCTTTTAAGTAAGTGTTCTGTTTTGTAATTTACCATTCTATTCTCCTTTGCAATTTGCTATTCATGAGCTATAGGGGACCATTTTTGTCTGGAGTCTTGCATTTTCTGCTTGTAGCATATATGAGTAGATAAATATTCAGTGGGCCCCATTAGGGGTTTTGGTTAGATACAACTCTTGTCTCTTGATAAATAACTGCACAAGAGGAGTTAACAAAAGAGTCTAAACTTGTTTACAGTCACATGTGTACATCAATTTTTAATGGTTCAAAACCTTCATCTATGTTCCTAAACCTATAGAAAATAAAAATAAAAAGGGGTAGTGTAGAATCTTCTGTGCTTCAAAAAAATGGATGAACAAATACTTGAGAAGTTAATCATCTTTAGAAATTGGGTGGAGATATTAGCATGGGACAGGATAGCAAGTATTCTCTATCTTGTTTCTTATTATGTTTACAGTCCTTAGGACACACTTTTCTCATAGTAAGGCCTTGCAAGTTAATTATTTAGTGGTTGACTGAATAAGGGAAGACCTATATATTGATTTGGGGAGAAATTTCATCTGTGGAATAAGAGGCATGGTCTTCACAGTTTGGGGGCTGGGAATACAAGAATTGGGAGTTCTGTCAAGCAGTTGATATCAGTGAGATCTTAATGTGAAAGCACAGCAGAGTTCCAGAGAGTAGTGATGGGATGCTGGGAGTAGGCTACAAGTAAAGACCTAGATAGGTCTGTAGACATCATACAGGTCTTGCAAGGTTTAGACCTTCCATCAAGTGGCAATATATTAAAAAAATAGAAACAGAAATTTAAATTTGCTAGAGATATTGTGAGTATAGTTTCTGAAGTAAAAAATCACAAATTTTGCTGCTTTCTGGCAGTACAATTCTGGATAAGTTACTCTGTTATAATCTTCAAAATACAATTGATAAAATACTTTATAGTAACACAAGGATTAATTAAAGTAATATATCAATTAAAACAATTCTCAGAAAAAATTTTTAAAAAGTTTGTTAGAGATGTTGTTAGAAGAAAGAGGAGGAAAAGAAGCAACAGAATAAGGCCAAGCTGGAAGTCAGTGATGATGGAGTTGAATACTAGACTGATTACCAGTACAACCATTTAGATTCAGAACCATGAAAAGGATCCAGTAATTGTGGTAGCAAAAATAATAATCTTGGTTACAAGAGTAGGTCAAAGCTTATATTTTGGAATTGGGCCCAGATATCTGAGTTGGAAATACCATCGATTTTGACTTTGTAATGAGTCGTGTAAACATCAAAGTATATAAATGGTTCAGGATTTTTCTAAATTTAAAGAAAAAAAGCTAAAGCAAATACCAGCTCTGGGTACTGAGGAACTCCTCAGTGGAGATCCAGGCAAATTATGCAAACAAGAACACTAACTAGACTGCAAAAAGTCATGTATACTTTAGTTTTGACCTCCAGACATTTTATATTCTTCACAAAATAGCTTTGCTCCTGTCAGTACTCTTGTGAGAATTCCATTACCATCAGTCACTGGGGCGGCAGCAGAGGGGTTAATAGAAAGAAGTTGAGGCAGGTTTTATCAACAAGAGCTGATTCCAAACACAAAGTATATAGCACATCGTCATTCACAATATCATGAGTGTGGTCTGTACTCTCCAGGCAATTCCTCAAAACTCCACAGCACTGACTTTTCTGAGTGTTTATGATGATCTGCAACATTTCCCTTCAGTGACAGATTTGCAAATGTATTTGTATTTGACAATACCATTCCATGAAACGCATACTCTTTATTTAAAATTGTCATGATTTTCTGTTCTTATGCATTTTTTTTTATTTAGACGCAACAAAATGTGTCTCCTCTCAAATATGCAGTTAGTTATACACCCAGGGCTATTTGCAAGCATATTAAAGTGATTCAGAAGTTGACAATACAAAACATGAGATCAGGTTGTCTCACATTGCGGATGCTGTTTCTACTTCAGTGCGATGCAATTTTGGCCACTCATGAAAAGTAATATTGTGTACTTTAGCCATCTGCTACTTCAAGTTTCTCTTCATAGTGATCACATTTGGAACACAAATATAGAGATTCTTTTATGAATGTAGCATAGAAATGTATTTAACTAGCATATATTTTAACTATATAATTTGTACTTACACATTATAAAATAAGAGATAATAACCAGAATATTGCAGCCATACTGATTTATGTAACAATCTTGGCTTGGTCACTTATTAGCTCAGCAATCAGTTTTTCTCATATCTAAAAACAACATAATGATCAATTTTTCAAACTGTTATGAAAAGTTGATATAATAAAGCATATACGATTTCTATTTTAGTGTATAATCAGTATATGCAATCAATAAACTGTGCATAATAATATACTATATAATTTATAAAGATACATTTATATACTATATAAACTATAAAGATATATATATGTGTGTGTGTATATATATATATACATACACATATGATCAAGTCCAGTAGGTATACAGCCATGTAATATGCAAAACAAAGACAATTATTAAAGAAGATACAAGATACAAGGTACAAGAAATGTACGTAGGACTATGCTGCCTCAGTCCTCTTCACCAGAGGTAACTTGAGACCTCACACAGTTCTAATAGTTGTCAGTTGCCCCGTCGTGTTTTCCCAAATCATATCTATGGTCTGAAATATCTTCCTTTTCAAAGGTGATTTTAGTTTTGGGAAAAGCCAAAAGTTGTAGGGCACCAAATGTGGGCTATAGGGAGGCTGAGTCACTGGGGTGACTTGAATTTTTGCTAAAAAAGTCTGTGCCATAGCTACAACCTACTGAATCATCCAAATAGTTTCTATGAAGGAATGGTCAAGCTTAATGCAAAATTTGAGGCAGGTTTGTTGCTCTACTTGCTGTCATTTTTTAGTGTGACAGCCACACAGTACACATTTTCACTAAATAGCATCTACCACCCCACTGACTAGTATAGTGAAGTTGTCATTGTTCATGCATGTGAATTCTAGTCCACTCTCCTTAGCTTGCAGGTTACATCTATGTGGTGCAAACTGTTCTCATTATTTCAACAATGGCTGGATGTTTTCTGGACTGACCTTGTATATCTTCATTAGAATTAGGGTAGTAAGATGAACTTCTGACTCAAACATCAAACAACTACTTTAGAAGTAAATAAGTTTTTACCCTGCATTTGATTACTTACTGGTACTTGATTATTTGCATGTATACCAGAATTGAGTTTCATCCTTGAAATTTAGACATAATCTGTCACTCAGTATCAGATTATTTTTGCCCTTTAGAATTCTAAATAGACATGTGTGTATGTTAATCATATTTATGGAAATATTGTGTGTGATCAATTATAAAATGGTAACTTAAGTTATGTCCTATTTAATCAGTGTTAATATCATACTATGAAGATGTTTTATTTTGATTATAGTGATTATCTTTATTAGTTTTAATATTCTAGATATTACTTGTATTAAAAATCCCTTTTTATTCTTTACATATTTAACTTCCATAATCAGTTTACATATGCATGTAAAGTGACAGATATGCAAATAATTGGATGCAAATATTAATTGTAAACATTTTAATTTTATGCATACTTAAATATAGAAATATCAAATATTTTCAAAATAAAAATAGATTGATGACATTATCAAAACAGTATTGTTATCCATATATGTAGATAAGGAAAATATCTTCAAATTTTTAATTATTAATATGAGGCAGTGACTATATTATATTAAAATGAATTTTATATAATTGTTTGCAATATTAGCATTTCTACATCAGAATAATTGTTGAAAATGATTCATTAAACTACACATTTTATATAAGCTCTAAGCATTTCAATAAAATTCTGTTTGGAAACTCTTCATGTTTTATAAGAATGTTAACTTTTTGATATATTCATGATTTGAAAAATCCCAATATCAATCACACATGCAAAATAGGGGAAAGAAGGGAAGGGTCTAGTCAAGGAACATGTACAAAGGACCCATGGTAATGGACAACAGGATGGGGAATGGCTGAGGGATGGGGGTGGGGCAGAGCTGGGGAGAGCAATGGGGGAAAACTGGGGCAACTGTAATTGAACAATAAAAAAACCCCCCAAACAATAATATGGAGAAAAAGGGTTAGAAGAAAAACTTTTCCAAGCCACACTTTATTCTCGCTAATTAAATATGAAGCAATATTTTTAAATGTTTAACTTTAAAAGATATTTCTCTTTGAGATTTTGGAAGATCCAAATTTAAATTAAAATATTCAAGTAATATGCCAGAAACAGCTAATCATTTTCAGCAGTTTAAGAAGAATATTTAATATTTGCCTAAGTTACGTCCCCTAGGAAAGTCACCTTAAAAATGTTATTAGAACATTTTCTTTAATTATATGTTGCTATACCCAAGAGTTATTGAAATCATTAAATGTCTTATTTTTGCCATATTCATCAGTGTCTAATCATAAAAACATATCAGAATTCTGTTTTAAGTCTGAAACATTATTAAGTCATTGATTTTATTTTACTTGCTTGCCATAAGATGTTTGGGCATAACAAAGAAAAATCATGCTGGATCTGATGGAATAAATATTGATAGGATGGAAAATCTGTGAAGATAGTGTTTATGGATGTGCCAGTAGCAATGGAACAAATGTGGTGGTCGTTAAAATTTATTAAGGAATCAGAAAGGTAAATTTTTCCCTAATACACTTCAATTGAATATTTAGAATGGAATTACAGCATAGCAAAATATAACAGTATTGTAGACTACATGCAAAAAATAGTTGGCCACTTTCATTTTTCTTAGTCAACAAATTTGAAAGTACCTTACCAAGTACAAGTCATTTAAAAAAGTTGAAGTAACTACCATTGGGGGAGATGGTGCAGGGAAGAGCATGGGGGAAAAGGCAGGACAACACATATATATATATACAGTTATAAATGTTATATATATATAAAAGTTATATATATATAAGTTATATATATACATACACATATATATATACACAGTTATAAATGGTATATATAAAACAGTATATATCATTTTGCTTATAAAACCAATCAATCAATAAAAATAAAAAGTTGAAGTAACTAATAAATTTGTAAAAGCATGCTTATACTATAGTGTAAGATGAGATTAGTACTAAGTAGCAAGATGTTATCAGTAACTAATTCTCTAAATTATTAATCATGACTACCAACATTTTCAGTAAATAATAGGGAGTTTTGTGATTAATACAAATAGTTTGCCAGAAACTCTTGAAAAAATTGTTCCAGTGATGGACTTTGTAAGTAAAAATAAGTCTTACTTGCTATAAAAATCCCCTTTCACTCTTCTACTGGAATGTGATGCAGATAAAACTTCAGAATTATTTTATTATTTGGAATATTAGTTAAATTGATTTATTGCCACATTTCTAGATCCAAGATTTAACAGCATATGTTTGTCAAGTGATTATGTAAAAAAAATGGGTGTATATAAAATATGATAAAAATATGAGTTAGGATAAAAATCTTGGTCTACTTCAGAAATAGTCAAATTTATATTATTTAGCATTGTATAACTCTGTTTGTGCTTCAGTGAACTTGAATATCATCATTATCATCATCCAATCTTCAAATCTAGGGATTGAAGAGGAAATTAGTTTTTATTTTAGATGCTATTAGAGAAGAAGATAAATGTAATAACTTCTTACAAGCACTTTTCAGCAAAATAATTTACATGATAAAGTCAGCCAAACTATGCCTGCTCTTTTACCAACAGCAAATAAACAGGAACAGCGGTTTATAGCATAAATGTGCAGTATAATGTCCAATGGAAGAATCCAGCTAATTTCTAATCTGAAAACTATTATCCTGTGCAACAAATTCAAAATTTTAAAAATCTGTCTAAAAAGCTTTAGAGACAAAATTGTAATAATAATTTCAAATTTAGATTTGTTCTTGTTGTCCACTAATTTAATCTATATTGTTGGTATGACAACAATGATAGATCATTGACTTTAACCCTCAGACACTCCGCATTTGGTCAATATATATATTTGGCATTCTTCTACAAGTGTGCCATTTTATTAAAATCTCCACATCAGTCATCCTAATGTACTACTTCTCTCCTCTCCTGATACATAAGATTTATTTAACATTGGTTATCAGGATAATTTATTTATAATGGGAAATTGTAAATGACCATAAATGAAAATATCTAGAAAATTGGAGATCCTTTTTTATGCATAAAGGAAAAATATTAAAACATACTCAGAACTCACAGAAGAAACTTATGGGTGTTTACTCAAATTTTAAAGCAACAGTAAAGTGAAGCATCTGGGGCACCTTTTTTCAAAGGTGTCAAAGGCTTCAGAACATATGTAGTTGTTTTACTACTTAGCTAGAAACTATGAAGTTTATACCAGGTGGCCTTGAAAAATCTTGAACTTTTTTGATGCAAGTAATTGTTCACAAATAAACCTGAGAACAGTTGAAGTTGCACTTCTTTGTTTTATGTCTTATCTTTCTCAGTGATATTCAGAAAGAATAATTATAAAATTCATTAATAATTAACATTGATACGCTCTTCTAAATATCTGCATTTAGTGTTGGACTACAAGTTGCCTCAAATTTGAGAAGCCAGTAGAACATATAATAGAGGAATTATTCATAATATTCACTCATTTAAATAGACTGGTACTTACAGGGTGTTCTAGCCTAAAAAAGACTATGTGGCTCTTTATATAATCCACAAAAATGAATTAAATTATGATATCTCAATATTTTTTTAATGAAGACACTTTTCTTAGAGATTTTATTTATTATTTTAGAGAGAGAAGAAGGGAAAAAGAGAGAGAGGGAGTGAAACAGCCAAGTGTGGTTGCCTCTTGTGCTCCCCCTACTGGGGACCTGGCCTACAACCCAGGCATGTGCCCAGACTGGGAATCAAACCAGCGATCCTTTGGTTCACAGCCTGTGCTCAATCCACTGAGCTATACCAGCCAGGCTCAATATTTTTAAAGAATAAAGATTGTTTTTCTTTCTGCTGCATAGAAAAAAAGGAGTTCCTATCCTATGCGACAGCATGGATGGAACTGGAAAGCATTATGCTAAGTGAAAAAAGCCAGGTGGTGAAGGGCAAATACCATATGATTTTACCTTTAACAGGAACCTAAACAACAAGACAAACAAGCAAGCAAAATATAACCAAAGACATTGAAATAGAGAACAAGCTGACAGTAACCAGAGGGGAGAGGGGAGGGAATTTCAGGGGAAAAGAGGAAGGGGTCACAGGAACAAATATAAAGGACACATGGACAGAAACTAAGGGGGGTGGAAATAGGAGGGAGGTGGGGAGCACTGGGGGCGGGGTGGAATGGGATGGCAGTAAAAGACAGAAAACTGTACTTGAACAACTAAAATAAAAAATAAAAATAAAAAGTTTGTTTTTTTACTAAATACAAACCCAGTATTAAAATACTTTTATCATTTGGAGAAAGAATATTAATAAAACATAATTACTAGATATTTTACTTACAGATAGATATTATTCATACTTATTTCATGTTATATGGGTTGGTCAAGTCCTTTTCTGTCCTGTCTTTATCTGTTTTTATGACCTTTTGCTTCCTTGCTGTGAATTCTCTGCACTATCTTTCATGATTAGATGCACATGCACACAAGCACACAAACACTCATGAGAACTCTTATTTTCAGAGGATCTCTAACAAGGCAAATCATTCCTATTTCAAGTCAATTTAATTATTATCATAATAGCAGTAGATGCACTATTTCAGGTAAAATTAAGTAGAAAATTGAGAAATAAGTCAGAAGGAACTGAAAAGGGAAAAGACAGCTAAAACTAATGTTTTAATAGGAATAGTACAATTTGCTTTGCATTTACTTTTTATGTTTTTAATAATGCAACTTAGTGTAAATATAGAAGCATATGAAGAGCACGTTAAGGTCTTGGAATTTCAATCTGGCATTTATTAAAAACAGGGATTTGATATTTGGGAGACAAATCTTGAAGGATTCATAAAATCAAGGAGAGTGGACTGGAATGTGTATGAGTGAACAGTGATGATTTCACTGTACTAGTCAGTGGGGGCAGTAGACACAGTTGAGTGAGAATGTGTGCTGTGTGGCTGTCACATTCAAAATGACTGAGCTAGTAGAGCAATGAACCTGCATCAAATTTTGTGTTTGCTTGAACATCTCTCCACAGAAACTATTTGGATGATTCAGTAGGCTGCAGCTATGGGCGACTGGTAATTGGCAGCTTCATCATGACAATGTGCCCACTCATGCATCGCGTCTTGTGCAGACTTTGTTTGGCAAAAACTTCAAATCACCGAGGTTACTCGGACCCCCTATGACCCTGAGTGGTATCATGTGACTTTTGGCTTTCCCCAAAACTAAAATCATCTTTGAAAGGGAAAAGATTTCAGACCATAGATGGTATTCAGGAGAACACGATGGGGCAGTTGACAGCTATTGGGAGAACTGTGTGAGGTCCCAAAAGTGTCTACTTTGAAGTGGACTGAGGCATCATTTTCCTATGTACAATGTTTCTTGTATCTTGTATCTTCTTCAATAAATGTCTCTGTTTTACTTATTACTTATTACTTATAAATTTAACATCCACTGGACACAAGACTCTTGATTTTTCAGGCAACATATCAATTTTGTTTTTCTCACTTTTCCTATGTAGTATTTGTCATTACCACTCTATCTCTTTTCATTACTAAAATTTGATGGCCAAATTGCCATATTATTTGATAATCTAGTGGGTTTTATTGCTCTGTTTTCTGGGTTATAATTTAAGAAAGAAGGGATCTTAACCATCTTTATCTATTTGATTCACATTGTGTAGTGTAGGGCTATCATATAATAATTCTTTAATAACTCATGAATGAATAACATGCATTGGAAAAGAAGAATCACAACACTGGAGTTACAGACCAACAGCACTGAGATTATGGGCAAATGTTTGTAGCTAAACATTAATGGTATTAGATCTGCCTTTTATGAGTAATCTAGCCTCAGGAAAATGGCTGGTTCAGGCCTCAGAGTTCCTTTCTATGCAGAAATCTGGCCATTCCTCAGTACCTGTGAGGGATTGGTTCCAGAACCCACCCCCGCCCCAGATACCAAAATCCACAGATGCTCAAAACCTTTAGTAGGCCCTCCATGTCCTTGGGTTCTGCATCCCTGTATTCCATCAACTGCAGATTGAAAATACTTTTCATACTCAGGTGCAGAACTCATGGATGTGGAGGCCTTACTGTAGATTATTAAAATGCCTACTTTATAAAGTTATTGTAGTGCCAGAATGATAGGAAGTGTATGGCATAGAGTCAGTAAATAGGGGCCCCTATGAAAATCGTAATCATAATTACTATTGTTGTTATTTCAGTTCTAACTTCGATGGATATTCTTAGTCTCAACTCTTACATTTTCTGGGATCTGTTCATTCATCTGCTTCGTAGAATAGTTGGATGTTTTGATCTGATTTTAGAAATAGCAAACCTCTACAATTACAAATATGAATTCATTCTCTAGTGCTTCTTTCAAACGAACTAAAATTGTGCTAAATATGAACATAGAATATGTTCCCCATTCAGTTCTTTGATCAGTATTTTAGAAAAGTGATTTTTTTCACCTCCTCAGTTTAAAATGACTCAAGGAATCACAATATTGACCATTTAAAATAACCAATTACTATATATGTTTGCTTTGCTGAGTTCAAATTTTAGACTATTGGCATTATCCAGTTTTTCTCAAGATTTTATCATATTTTGGTTTGGGAAGCTTCTGTCTCCTTGACAGATTTAACTTGAAAAGAAAAAGGCAGGAAGACATAATGGAATCTGCATTTAGTCTGTATGTGACTTTCATGTAATTTATTTTTTTAACTTCCATCTTTATATGCATATGCAGCACAATAATGTCAACAGAACAAAATTAAAATGACCTGAAATTCTGATGCATGATGTGTGTTATATTTCGAAAGTAACAAAAGGAAAGTAAATTGGAGGGAAAATATAGTGACTTTGCCTTGACCTGAGCAGTAGAAACCCTAACTGTTGCATATGTTCATTAATGATCAAATTACAGTAGCAGGATCTGGCAGGAAAATGGGCTATTTGCATCAAAATATGTCAATTTAAAAAGCAATAAAAACAAAAAATCAATAATAATGCATTTAAAATCAAACAGTCATCACAGCAGTGCAATAGCAATCAGTCATATTTACCGAGGCCACGTATGTAATAATCTTTCTGATCCCTATATAATTACTAGCTTTGCCTCTTGAATTATCAACAGCTCTCATGGCTTATTGCCTCATACTTGCTTAATAAGCATCTGCAATCAATAATCTTGCCACAGAGTAAGAGGCAACCAGCCAGTCAGGCCCAGGGTATAAATGCTACAGAAGTGATCATTATATTGTTGTGAATGACAACGAGGTGGCTGTGCTAATGGGCGAGGCATGCAGTAAAGAGGTAATTTCTAAAAGCCACTGACTGGTATGTTTGGATCTTCCCATGGCTGGTGGTGTCTAGCTATGGGGAACAGCCAGTCACCCTTAAGAACACGTCAAATCCTTCCCAGAGGTGCTTTCATGGTGAGCATCAACTCTAGCAGCTGTCTTTTCTGTCTTTCTATCAACACAACACATTCAGTTTGCCTCACACACTTTTCTTGAGACTGGGAAAGCCAACAGTTATTTTCTTCATTCACATGTTATATGATGGAGAACAGGAATTTATATGCAAATTTCAGTATTAGTGGTACTTGGATAATAAGAATTTAAGAACCAATTGTAGTTGTCAAAAATATTTGAAAACTCCTATTAACACTATTCATATGGAAAATAAAATTGAAAATCCATAGAGAAAATGTGTTGTCTGGATAGCAAGATCATATTGTTTATTTTATTCAGTCTGTTGAACTACAAAAATTCTCATGTTTTTTGCAACAGGGACAATTAAACACTATCACCAGGAATGTGTCATTTAATTTGTAATCTTGTAAATATTACCTACATTCATTATTACTATTATTAAACATTCGGCATTTATCCACAATTTAGAAGACTTTACAAAATATATAAAAAGCACTGCTTTTGCTCTTGCAGTATTTGTATTAAGTAGATAACACAGGGAAATAATCACTTCAGAAGTAAGACTCAGGAGGACTGATTTATATTAATCCTTCTTTAGAAGTGAACTTATATATACACTGAATTACATTTTAAATGGATTTTAGCATAGTTAAATATTGAAAGTATGTTGTCTGCACAGTATTAGAAGGTGCCCCAGGTCCTGGGTGGGGATTCTTTCATGGATCATTACCCACCAGAGAGGAGAGGCCTGCTATTGGCCTACACTATAGATTTCCTCAGGCCCCCATTGGGGCCTTCACCAAGGAAGGGACTGAGTGTGATAACCTTTCCGTGTGGCTGGGAATTAAAGGATAGAAGTGTGTGGTCAAGTCCCACCACCAGGTAGGTATAAAACTAACAATATAAGAAAATTAGGGCAAGTGATTTTCATTACAGAGCACTACTAGGGCTATGGAGTTTGTTAAGTGAGCAAGATTTTTAGTAGTTTCTAGAATAATAGTTTCTTTTACTTGTTATCCTTATGCCTTTTCATAATTCTTTGTAGTGTTCAGTAGTATTTTATTTTAGGAACTTTAGGAAGAGGAGACTCAGGTATAAGGTGGGCAAAGTCATTGGAAAGGGAACAGATTCTCCGGGATCAGTCAGAAGGGGATAAGGGGAGCACAAGAACTATGTTAGACTAAAAAGGAGATATTCACATGTGTTTTAGAAACAGAGTAGACCTAGCATAGAAAAATATATTTTCATTGCTGGTGAAAACAGGCTCATTACGTGTCCTGTATATAGGACATCTTCATTATAACATCTCATACTCAAAATACCTAGTACTAAATTTATCAACTTTTTTTCTTATTTTCAAAAATTAGAAGTGAGCCTTTTGCTGTCAGGATAATATTATAGTATGCCTTTGGCAATTTTATTGCCTGGCTAACTAAAATATATATAAAAGTACATAGATGCAAAGCTTTATTTGTTCAAACTGAAGTTCACAAACATACTTTTGAAAGTGTTGGATTGCTGATTTTTTTAATTTTATATTAATTTTATAATAAACTGGAAGAAAAAAGTTAACTTAAACATAATTAGGTATATCTGTATTATCACCTTCTAACCATTACTGGAGGAAAAAAATCTCACTAACCATATATTTGTGTGTCTGTGTGGCAAATACTGTTGACACCAAGTCATGCCACTTTACTTTTCCTGAGCAAGTAATAAAACCATTAAGTTAAATATTACATCTGTGTGATGCATCTGGCCACAGTGAAGGAAAAATAATGTTCTATGCAAAATAATGAGTGAAAATGCTTTAGTAATAGTTCAGATATAGAAAGGAAATGGGAGAATTGAGGTGTGACATGTCGCATAGCCAGAGAAGCCTCCAGAATTAAAAGAGCTCATAATGTCATGTCAGCAGCAGTGATTTTCACATGTACCTAGTTTGATGAGTACACAAGTTTTTTTAATCATCAGAAAGTGGTGGATTTTGACAAATGTGTTTTCTTTACCAATTGAGCTTAAGATGATGTTTGTCTTTTAGTATATTAGTGTATAGTACATTGATTACTTTCTGTGTGTTGAACTACCCTGCATTTTGGGGATAAATATCCTAAGTCATGCTGCATAACCCTTTCATTTGTACACTGTCCTTTTATGATAAATAGATATTTTCTTGCACAGAAATTTAACAATACCGTCAATTATTTTACTATGTATTTTGTGTTTTCTTCTTAGAGACTGTCTAACATGCTATAATCTAATTATTTTAGTAGCAACTAAATTTCACTAGCATACAAAAAAAAACTATTTAATTACATGTCTAATCCCTTTTCTCCTTTGCACTTTTATGTACATACATATTATATCTTTATACATTGTGTTTCCATAAATATATATTTCTTATTATTGCTTTATGCAGCTTTTATATCAGATAAACTGAAGAGCAGTTACAAGAGTTATACTGTTATTTATTTTTATCCACTCAGTTACTTTTACCCATGTGTTTGTTCTTCAAGTGGTTTTGAGATACTGTCCGGTGTCTTTTTGTTTTGTTTTGTGTTATAGCTAAAGGGGTCCTTTTTTTACATCATATACAGAAGATTTAATAGGGTCTATTTTTCTCAGTTTCTGTCCCTTTTTTATATACCTTAATTCCCTCCTCATTTTAAAAATATTTTTGGGATATAAAAATCTTAGTTGATAGTTTTTCTCCTTTCATTTAATACTTTGAGTATGCCACATCAGTTCCTCTGGCTTTTATAATTTCTGATGAGAAATTCATTGTTAATCTCAGTAAGGAGTTCTTTAATGTGATGGGTCCCTTCTCTATGCTTTCAATATTCATTATACATCATATCTTTTGACAGTGTATGATGTGTCTAGATATGGATCTCTTTCAACCTATCCAAATTGTAGGCCATCAAGCTCATGTATTTATACGCTATTTTTCACTGGATTTCAGAAATTTTCAGCTGTTTTCTTTCAATATTTTTTCTGTCTCATTTTCTCTTCTACTTCTAGGACTCCCATAGTGTATCTATTTTGCACAGGTCTCTGGGAATCAATTTTTTTCTCTTAAAAAAAAGGTTTTTTAGACTGCATAATTTGAATTGACCTTTCTCCAAATTGCTGATTCTTTCTTCTACATACTCAGAACTGCTGTTGTACCTTCTAGAGAATTTTTAAATTTCAGTTATTGTAGTTTTAACTCCAAAATTTATTTTCAATTCTTTTTATATTTTCTACTTTTTGTGACATTTTCTATTTGCTAAAACATCATTCTCATATCTTCCCTTAGGTTTCTAGAGACAATTTCCTTTCATACTTTGGATATCATTAAAATAGTTGATTTAAATATTTTTTTAGTAAGCCCAATATCTGACCTTTCACAGTTTATATGACAGCTTTTATTTCTGTGTATGGGACATGATTTGTTGGTTCCTTGAATGATTTGTAATTTTCTGTTGAAAATGAGATTCAGCAGTTTTCCTTGAATAAGTAAGCCTCACATTGGTGCAAACCCTTAGTTAATTTCCATAATTCTGAAAAAGTTGATGTGATAAATTTTTTTCCAAGTTCTTGTTGCTTTTACAGATAACAAAATTTTTATATTAAATATTTATTTATTTACTTATTTATAGAGAGAGGGGAAGGAAGGGAAAAAAGAGAGGAAGAGAAGCATCAGTATGTGCTTGCCTCTCACTTGCCCCCAAGTGGGGACCTTGCCCATTGCCCAGGCATATGACCTGACTGGGAATCGAACCAGTGACCCTTTGGTTCACAGGCAGCACTCAATTCACTAAGCCACACCAGCCAGGACTGGGATTCTTACTTTACTACTGTATTCACTGACATCATTCCCAAAATATTAATATAACTGAATTTAAGTTTCTTTAGTCAGGCCTTGGTCAATTCGGCTCAGTTGTGTGGGTGTTGTCTCACAAAGTGAAAGTTGCAGGTTCAATTCCCAGTCAGGGGTCAGGACACATTCCTGGGTTGCAGGTTTGTACCCTGGTCTGGGCAAGTGTGAGAAGCAACTGATCAATGATTCTCTTATTCCTAAATCAGGTTTCCTAAATAAAATTCCCACTCTTCCCTATGGCCTTACGCCTGGCACTTTACTATTTCCTATCACCTGACCCAGCCTATGAGGACTTTGAATGTGCAGCCCTTTATGTCAATAAAAGGATGTTAATTTCTAAGTCAAATGTGGAATTATTCTGTTAATTTATAATAAAAAGAATTATGAAGATGTGTACCTAACAACACACTGCTTAAAGTTTAATACAATTTTACTGTTACATCTTTATTAATTTAAAACTTTAAAAATGTTCCCATGCTTGCTCAAATTTGCATTTATTACAAGGAAGACTGGATTTCATGTGTTAATATGTAATCTGTGGTTTGCTTGTGTTAATTGCTTAATCACAGTTTTCTCTTTCTCCCATAGTCTTTTAATTTTTGTTTTAGTTAGATTCTCTTGAATTTCACAAAGGAAATTACATTAATTAAAAGAGATTTTTTGAATGACTACACAGACAAATGTTTGAGAAGCTTCAAACTAAACTTCTTGAAAACATGATTTTTTTAATTTGGCAATTTACAGAGAATCTTTGAATATGAAAGTATAACATCCCTCAGTTTCTCTAGCATATTGCTATATCTGTGATCTGCTCTTCCACTATTTATTAGACCTTATCGATATGTTTTTTCCTCTTCCTATTCTGTTATTTACTTGCCACCTCTAGCACTCTTTTCTACTGCAGAGCTTCTACTTCTCCTTCATGGATTCCATTTTTCTGCTTCCCTGTGCCATCCTTTCACTTTGTGTCATTCTCTGAAACTCTTCATTTATTCCGTTTAGTTGATATTCCATTTAGTTGATATTTAATTGAATAAGACTCTATCAAGTTATTATGAATCCTGTTACATAAAGCTTTCATACTTTTCCACCCCCTACGTTATGTGCCATTATGGTCTGCTGGAGTTGTTAATGTCCATCCCAGCTGGTTCTTGTTAAGTTGCTACAGGAAAGTTAGGTTTAAAAAGGCAAAAGAAAAATATCAAATGTGAGTAATAAGCAAATTGATAAACTTAAGATTTTTGTCATACAATTGTATCTTTCATAGCACTTCTACTTTGTCACTTTATTTTCATAAGATTGTACTCACATAACATTCAAATCACTATTACTATATCAAATTTGTATTATTTTGGTGAATAGCAAATTATCACAATCTTGGTGACATAGAATAGCAACCATTACTATCTCACAGTGTCTGAGGGTCTGAGTTTCCGTGTGGGTTAGCTGGGTCCTCATTGAAAGGTCTCGCCAGCCCCATACCAAGATGTTGACTGAGGCTGTGATTACGTTTCAGCTTTGAGATTCCCTCCAATATCAGTATATGTTACTATAATTCTGTGTTTTTTAACATAATTTCAGTATTGAAGTCTCCATTTTGTTGCAAGCCATTGGCAAAGGACCACCCTGTCTTTGCCACATATCCATACCCCCACCAGAAAAGGTCCTCTCATACCATGATAGCTTACATCTTTAAGGTCAGCTAAATAACTTTTATTATTTTGCTATAACAAGTCTTATATGTCATAATGTAATTATAGACTTGCCTGTGCCATTACTTTTTTGTAATAAAAGCTAATGAAGAAGTGAATATACTTTAAATCCACAGGCCCGCCCAGACCCCTGGGTTAAGTGGTTGAACAGAGCATACACACCAGGCATCAGGAATCTTGAGGTAGTACCTTAGAATTCAGCCTGCCATGTCTACATTTCACCTCTCATAAGTTATTCTATATACAAGTTTAGATCACTCCTTCCCATCACAGTATCTTAACCCTGTTTAGAATGCCAAACACATCTTGTCCTACGTGCTTCATCTGTCACCCAACCTAGTAAGATTTCCAAAAGAAGCTTTAAATCTGCTCTTAACTGCAGCACTTATACCCAGAATGTCAGGTCCTCCCAGGGCAAAATAAAATATGTGGGGTAAGAGAGTTATAAAGAAAAAATTGAGAAATTTAATACTGTTATTTTCTATCCCTTCCCTATTGATGTGTGTTTATGTTTTTTCACGAAGAAAAAAAAATGTACAAGTATATAAAGCCAAAATCATGGAATGAAACCACTCTTCAAAAAGTGAATGCATTGATATAACCAACTAAATCAATAAATGTAATTCAGAATATGTACCGCAGGAACTCCCTTTGAGGCCATCCTATTACTATATTATCCAGAGGTAGACACTATTCTAAATTTAAAAAAAACTCAGTTTATTTTGCTGTGTGCTTCGTGTCAATAGAGTATGTGCTTCTCCATGTCTGGTTTCTTATGTGCCATTAGGAATTAGTGCTCAGCATTAGGTTTACAAGAATCTTCCATGAGGTTGTACAGTTTGCTGCTTACTACTGTTATATGAAAAAGTATCCCACTGAAAGAATACACTACAACTTCTTTATCTGTTCTGCTATTAAGATTGTCTTCTATGGATGCTTTTGAATTGTATTTTTTTCTCAGTCTTACTAACATGACTTTTTTCTTCCTTTTCATTCTACCCTGGCTTCCCTCATTTCTCCTTTACTTCCCTTTTCCTTTCCTGTCATATCCCTCTTGTTGTAGGCTGCAGAACTTAGATCACTGGCCTGGTGCCTGTTTTTCTTTTAATTTTTGAAAAATGCTAGCTCCATTTCTTCATGTATTATTCCACTCAACCCTCTCTCCTCTCCATATGGGGCTCAAACTGTGCATAAGTTAAATATTTTCATTGTGTTCTGCTTTTGTTTTATAATCTTTTCTATGTTGTGATCATGGTTTCCCTATGTAGAAGTTTATTCTGGATATCTCCTATTGATCTGCCTTCAAATTGACTAATTCTGCATTCTATTGGGAAAGTTTACTTGCATAATTTTGTTTATTTTCTGTCATATAAGTATTCTTCCTTTACTTATTCAAAACAAGTTTTAAGGTTGGCCATTGGGCTTATGGGGAGAAGTCTCCATTGTTTTGGTTTTGCCTCAGACTTAGGCATTTATCTTATCCTTATTCTCTTTGAATTTACTTCCATCAGGCTTTTGCAATCACAACCACTTCTGAAAACGACCCTTTACAAATACCTCCATTTAACAAATCTAGTAGTTAATTGTCAGTCCTAATCTTGTTTGAAATACAAGCTGCTCTGACACAGTTTAATACTCTCTTATCATAATATATTCTGCACTGAACTTTTTTCTTTTTGTTTTTTTTCCCTATCTCCTTTGCAGTGTCACTTTCATTTACATATTCTATTAACACTGGAGTCCTCCAGAGTTCTATTCTTAGTTTTTAATTATTTCTATAATAATGTCCTAAATTATGTCATCTAATAGCATTCCATTACATGCCTCTATGTACCGATGACTCCTAAATTTTTATCTCCAAGCTAGGCATCTGTCTACAAATCTCTGCAGTTACATACCAACTGACTACCTGAAATTATCATGCGAATGTCTAGTAGACCTCTAGAACTTCGTTTTCCAAAAGAAAGCTATAATTTCCAAACAATTATGCTTTTCTTCTAGCATTTTCGCCCTTAGTAGCTCCCTCCTTCAATTAAAAAAATGACTTCCCTTATTTCTCTCAGACATAAATTTCATACTTCAGTTTATGCTGTGGGACTTACATTCAAAATATGTACAGTCTGACCATCTCTATTGATACCATTCTGTTTTGAACCAGCAATATACTTCTCACAATTTTTTTCAGTAGGCTACTAATTTTCTTCCTGACTCCATCCTTACACTTCTTTAGTCGATTGTCAACATAGCAGTGAAATTGATTTTATTACAATGTCAGTAAGATCATATTACTTCTCTGCTTACAGCTCTAGTTGCTTTCTTATTAAGAAAAAAAGCAAAGTTCTTTTATCCTCTAACACCCTGTGGGACTTGGTTTCCGTGATTTCCCTGAGCTCATCTCCTACTACTTTATTCTTTTACACTATTCAATCCACACTTGCCTCCTCCCAATTTTTCAAAGTGTGCATGCTCTTTCTTACAAGCCTGTGAACTTCATATTCCCAAATATGAAGCAGGGGCCAGTCTCTCACTTCCTTAAATGCTTTAACTCAAAGAACATTTTCTCCATAAGAACTTCTCTGCCTACCCTAGCAAAACTTGCAGCCTCTCCTCAGAGACATCACATATCATCACATAAAACCTTACGCTTTTCTCCTTACCTCTTGCTTGTTTGGCGTTTATATTTAGTTTACTTATGTAATGTACCTTTCCATGATTAGAATAGAAACTGAATGAGTGTAGGGATTTTTATCTGCCCAGTTTACTGCTACTTCTCAAGGAAACAAACAAACAAACAAAAGCAATGGCTTGTACACAATAGGAATCACCAAATATAAAACAATGTATTTTACTCTGTGGTCCAATATAACACTTTCAACATTTTCAGTAATTAAGGTCTCTTTAATGACTGTAGTGATGTCTTTTCTACTTAGTTGTTCATGGTGGGCACTCTTCCATCCTCTTTGTACTGCCAAAGCAATGAGGAGATCAAGCGTGCTCTTCCAACACAATGTAAGCTAACTCTGCTCCCTGCAAAGGACAGAACTGGCTTGGAATGACCACTTTAATTTGGGATGAATAATTAGGGAGCTCACTGTGGCCATACGCATTGGTAAGCCAAGTATCTAATCCCCATTCATCAATACATCAATACATCAATACTAAAACCCTTACTATTGGAATCCATTTTATACCTCTGTCTATCTCTCAACTGGATTTGAATTTAGAAGAGGAAGAAGAATGTTTAATACTGAACTCAAAAATACAAAACTCATTGAGAAACTGATACTAGCAGGAATTTCCTGAGCAAAATAACACGTACCTCATGACCACATGGATGGCTTTAGTTTGTTAGTACTTTTATAAATATGGATCTTGTTATATTTTTACCTTGGTGGTTTGTAGCATTTTATATTGAGACTGGATTTTCACTGCTGTGGATAAAATGTGTGGGCCCAGAAAGCACAGCCCAGGTGGGCTTCTCTAGTTTAACCTGAACTTATCCATGCATGTGTGTCTTTTAAATAAGCAATTATGGTTGAAGCAAAGATTATGTTATAGGGAAAAGAGAATACTTTATTACTAGTTACAATTTACCTCCAAAAATGTTTGGGATTGTATATAGGATCTCTAAGGACCAATGGAAAAGGATTTTCTTTTCTATGGTCTGGATTTTAATCTGCAAAGGCAGTTAAGTTCCACAGAGCCTACCAGAACATTGTGTTGTGTGTTTTGTGTCAGGCAAAGAAAAGCAGTGTTAAAAAAACTTCTTGAAATTTGGTTACTATATACGAGGGCAGACCTCCAAAAAATTGGAATTATCTTCTGGAGGGTGGACCCCTTGTAATATAGGTTTCCCCTACTTGGTGAGTGTTCTTGAAACCCATCTGTATCAGTGAACCAGCTGGCACTGTTGTGAGAGGCTGTGTTCAGCTTCAGTGAAATTTTTTTTTTGAAGACCCTTTCAGTGTGTTTGCCATTTCATGGTGGGTGATTTACGAGTGCATCTGCCCACCCTGTGCTGACTGTCCAGCAGTGTTTGACTGAGAATGGCATGATCCCTGTGCCCTGTCTCCCCTATTCACCCAATCTCATTATTTCCCTGGATGAAAGAAGTCTTCTAAGCAAAATGCTTTGCCAATGTAAAAGGGTGAAACAAAAACAGCAGAAGCACTAAAAGACATCAAAATCGACAAGTTCAAAAACTGTTTTGAGCAGTGAAGAAAACATCTGGATAGGTGTATTGCATTAAATGGAGAGTATTTTGAAAGTGACTAAAGTTTGAACATGTAAGAATAAATACACAATTTTTATAAATTCCATTTTGGGGGTCTCCTCTATGATGTGTTAATTTGTAATTTGGGAGGAAATACTGAAAAAATTAATTATGGAATCCGTGTACTTATCCATAGCCCATAAGTTCTTGTTGTGACCTTTATTATATCAGAGAGACACAGGCAACTTTTCCCATAGAAAAGCCATTAAATTTATTAATAGTTTAATTGATATATCATATTATAGAGAGAATATACTGCCCTTGTGGGTAAATATTTAAAAAAATGACAATTGTTTCAACTAAAATTTAAATTAACCCCATATGTTAGAAGACCAATGATCTTTTCATAGAAATGGATTTTGCCTAGAAAATCAACTGTATTTTTCTCCCATAATATCCAAACGGGAGTAGTTAATATATCTTTATTTCTCATTTTGTTATCAAGAGAGATATTTTGCTTGCCACTCTTAAATTTCATCACTAATAAATATACCTTCTGCAGCATTCCAGACTCATAGATAGATAAATAATTGTTGTGTATGTTAAAGTATAGATATGTTACATACAATTTCTTATTTCTGCACTTCCCTAGCAGGTTGAATATTCCCTATTGAATGTGATATAAAGAAGCCCAGATAACTCAAAATAATTGTATTTGTCTTCAATCTATAAGATTGTAGAAGGCATTATCCTTTTCTGATTATTTCCCAAGATGTAAGTCATTAGCAGCTCCAGTCATCTCTGCTGTGTTGTCCAGTCTTCACAAAAGCAATCATATTGTGGAAGCATTTTGGTGGCCGAGGGACACTGCTTTACTTGAATGCCATATCCAATTCCACAAAACTTTTAAATAGATCATCTTGTTTTCCAACAAGCAGAGATTTGGTTTAAGATCTTTGTCAGGTGCTCTCAGGGAGACTGAATGACTCCAAACCCATGGCTGACTATGAAGTAGGGCCGATAAGTAACACGTGGAAAAAACCCAAGATAATGAACCTATAAGCGCTTGATTCATCACATTAGTATTTCTGCTCTACTAATTCTTCACTGACATTGTTAGAGCTAATAAATTTTTTCTTGTTTAAGATACAATATAATGAGAGGCTACTTTCTTTTGAAGCAATCTCAATAGTTAGTCAAATTCCGTTAGTCACTGCATCAACTCCTTAAATAGAGACTTCTTGTCACCATCCTATTGTATAAATGTCCAAGAAGCATTTCTCATATGACTTCTTCTAAATGTGGTCTACACTATTTCATATTACCTTTCAGATTTTAAAGCTTCTCTTCTATTTGAATCATAACCATTATTATGTTTAATGTACAACTGTTAAGGGGTTACTGTGTATAAAGTATGATAGCCTACCATGTCATTTGACTTCTCTTTATTACAGAAAAAAAAAGTCATATTTTAAAACAAGCCATGAGTCTTCAACATTCTTTCATCTTACTTTCCAGGCAGTTCCACATTCTGCAGTCTCCACAGAGAACTTTCTATTCTTCCTTGTTATCTCTTCATGGCGTGACAGTTTTCATGTATTATAGCTCCGCAGGGGTGGTTTCCTATTTTTGTTCTTCAGGCACCTATCCCTTGCTTGACACAGCATTTCTAAATCAAAAAAGTACATTGCATGTTAGTGTTTCTTACAGGAGAGGTTGTGAGACAGTGTATCTTTTTTAAATAAATAATAACTAATATTTATTGAATACATCCTGTGTGCCCATCAGTGTACTGAGCATTTTTAAAAATTATTTACTTATCTTTAGAGGGGAAGGGAAGGAGAGAGGGAGAGAAATATCAATGTATGGTTGCCTCTCATGGGTCCCCTGCTGGGAACTGGCCTGCAACCCAGGCATGTGCCCTGGATGGGAATCGAACCGCGATTCTTTGGTTCACAGGCCCATGCTCAATCCAATGAGCTACACTAGTTAGGGCTGAGACAGTGTATCTTTATATAGGAATGTTCCCCTTAGTATAAAAAGATTGCTACTCCTGATTGCTGACGAGAAAAAAAAATTATTCTGTATACATTTAAGTGCAACACCCCCCTCCAAATGTCTTCATTCTTTTCCAAATGCCCTTTAGGAGAGTGATGTCATCCTTGCTTGAGAACTGTTGCATCTGAACATTAACTACATCATGAGCCGAGCTCTAGTCTTATACTGAAGATGTACATACTGCTATGTAACAGAACCTGCAGACAATGCTTCTACTAACATATAAAAATGTCTGTCATACAGTTCCAGCACAAATAACACCCTTTTTTTAAATTACAAAAGCATGTAGACATGTAATTCTGTAACATAACAATATCACACTCAAGCACACCACATGACATTTTAGGTGAAATGTTAAAATTAGAACTATAAATTATTACACCCATATTATTACCCTTATTATTAGCCTACCAACCACACTCAAGCAGGCCTTACTTCTGTCACACCCTGTATTTTGCAAAAACCAATATATAGTTTGATTCGATTCTGACTCATTCAAATTCCTCAAATTGGAAAATCTTGCTTCACATTTGCAACTTAAAACAATAGTTAAACTCTAAGATTGTTTCCTCTTGAGAGTCCAGATACTTGGAAATAATGTTATGAAAAGCAGACCTAGAATATGTATGTTAATAGAAGGCATATTAAGTATACTTGATAAATTTAACTTTCAGACTTCAATTTTTCTAATTTAAAAATCATGAAAGTTGATGATGGGAGGGCTGTGTTAAATCATGTTTGGTTCACACAAGCAACAGTGTGGTGATGGCCAGAGAGAAGGGGGAGTGTGGGCCGAAAGGAGAAGGACCAGGGCAGAGGGGAGTAGGGGCATCTGCAACAGAGTCAACAATAAAAATATAAATTTGGTTCGGTTTGGTTGGTTTTATTTAGGGAAAAAAATGACAATTTGTATTTTGTCTGCCTTTACTACATTTATGGGGTTATTTCAGAGATAACTATTTTTTAAAGTATTTTCTCCATTTACTTTATGCTGTTAACATTTTTGCAAATTAGTTTGGTCACTAAGAAATTGAAGGGGTACTAAAATAATGCATAAACCAGCTTCCTTAAAATTCCAAACAACTTCTACTTATTAATTGTTCTCATTTTTAAATGTAAAACTTGGAATGCATACTGATAGAGCAACATACATCCTGACTGTACCACGAGCATGGCATTGGCTTGCAGCCAAATGCATGTCCAATTAAGGAGAAAGACTACAGGCTTTTAATTTCAGTGGATTCCGGGTTTGTATTTTGTTAGTCTTTGTGGTTATATTTTTATATCTGCAGTACAATAGCCTTAACACTATTCTAGAAGTATTTACATCAATATTTATGGAAAGAAAACATTTTAGAAGACCTCTAAGTTTAAATTTAAAAATAATACAAAGAGCAACTTTATATTTTTAGCTATAATTTATTTAACACTACTACGTCCCACGCATTATTTACTTCTTATTTATTTCTATTACAATGGTTTCTTTTTTCTTTTTTTTAAGATTTTATTTTATTTTTCTTTAAAGGGGAAGAGAAGGAGAGAGGGAGAGAAACATCAATGTATGGTTGCCTCTCGTGTGTCCCCTGTTGGGAACTGGCCTGCAACCCAGGCATGTGCCCTGACAGGGAATTGCGATCCTTTGGTCCACAGCCCCACACTCAATCCACTGAGCTACACTAGCCAGGGCTATAATTATTTCTTATGTTTTTAAAAGTTTCTCATTTAATCTTTAAAGGTGTCTGTTATGTCTCCATGGAGCACAAAACAAAGGCTGAGAATAATTAACTTCATAAATATCATACAAATAACAACTACAGAGCCAATATTTGTGTGTAGATTTATACATTTCTAAGTATTTTCTTTTAAACAATATCTAATATAAACTTTAGATATATAATTATAAAAGAAAATAAGCACATATTATATCATAACACAGATTAGCATTAGTTCCTTATCTGGAGTAATTATTCCATGCAGCTAATTATGGAAATATTTTACTTTCATGCTTCCCTTCTTACTCTGTGGTCTCCATATTTAAACAGCCTCAAAACTTCTTGTATCACTGAAACTAAAGAGAGGGTCTGCTATTTAAGAAATTAATTTCTACTGATTTTATTATAATCTATGTACAGCTATTATGATATCCTTGGAAAAGACTGATTTTTTAAAAAAGTATAAGGTCAAAATCACCAAATGTCTTTCAGCTATAATTCCTGTGTATATGTTGACAGGTGTATACACTTCCGTAAAAGAAATGAGTTATAAAATCAGGCAACTTTGACAGAGTCTGTAGAACTGCTTTTTTTGGAGGGGGGGTGTATAAAATATTTTTACAACATCAGAGTGTTAAAGTGTTTAATATAATATTTGCATCATAGTGAATGACAATTAATACCCTGTAACTTTAATGCACATGTGTAAAAAACTTTGAGGTTGAAATTTTGTAAAACATACAAATTTGGATCATTTCAAAGATTATGTTAGAACTATTGCTAGAATCTCATTCAACTTGTTTACATAGCACTGTTTAAACTTTTCTTTTTCCTGCCATGACTAAAAATAATAAACATATGTCTCAATAGTCTCAATAGTATAGCTTCAGAGATTCTAAATAAATGAGTGCCTATATTAGTGTAGTAAAAACATTTAAGTAGATTGAAATTTTATAGATAGTATAGTTAACTTCAAGATTTAAATGTCTATAATGTCTCAGTAAATATTTATTCTAGTATACTCAATTATGAATAGCTTTTAAAGCAAGAATGATATTTCCTTATTCCATATTTTTAATATTTCATAAAACAATTTTAAAAAACTATGGTATGCTTACAGATTATAGGTATTTCATATTTTAGTTTGTTCTTACTGAGTTAAATAGAATAAAGGACATGTAATTTTAGAATAAGGAGCATATAATTATGAAATAATCACTGACATTACTTTCCTAATGCTTCTTAATATACCTGAAATGATTGTTACACTGTAAATTATTTCACAATTGATTTTGAAGATGTTTATTAACTTATTTATATTGCATTTCTTTTAGAATGTATTTGTATTACTTAAACTTATTATTGAGAGAGCTTTATAAATACAAATGTTTATAATCAAACTATTTTAATTCTTTATCCATTTGGCCTATGTCTTAGCCTCCCAAGTATAAAAACTAACTCTAACCTTTTTGTCATCCAAGTTAAATTTGTTGATTTTCATTCAACAAAAAGGTTTTTTGGCCTAGACAAAGGTTTTTTAGTATAAGGGTTTTATTAAAAATTATACATAATATATAATATTCCTTTTATAAAATATATACAAAATATATTTGATTTATTTTATTTCCACATTTGATAAAAATGATATATTTGCTTTTGTATTGAGATAATTTTTCTAGATATTCTGTAATTTACATGGTTGTCAAATTGGTTCCTGCTAACAATACAAATTTTTAAAAATTATTTGAAATTTGAAATTAAAATATGGCATTGCTTAAAAAATTTTATTTAAAAGAGTTTAACAATAATATCACTTCTCCTAGTTAATAGGTCTAAAATTTCCATCAAAAATAAAATATTTTCTTAGCTATAGCATTGATATTAATATCCTGTTAGTTTTGCTAACTCTCTTAGTAGAATAAGTTGGACCGGATGGAGGATTCAAACTAAAGGATAATATGACAGTGCTCTCACATAAATCTAACTGTAAATAATTAGTATCTGTATGAGTTAATATATGATGTGCTAGTGCAGTTGCATTGTTCCCCCTAAAGCTTAGAATTTTATCAAAAACAAACTTAAAGCAGCATTGTATTAATTAATTCATCAGAAAAAGACATTTAAAAAAATAGATAAAACTAAACATGTTTGTTGTGTTCTGTTGGTGTTTGCAGTAGTAAATACTTTTGTTTAGAAAACCTGATTCTCTATAATAAGAAATCTATTAAGGCATTCATATGCATGATATTTTAGTTTATGAAAAGATGAAATGTTTTTTCTCTTTTTACTATTTTTTCACATTGTAACTTCTCTATCATAAAAACATATCAGAAATAAATATGCAAAGAAAAATGGTGAAATTTTAGTGGAAACAGGGGATTTGAAAATTGTATCATGTCAATGATAGATTCCTGATCTTGATGATTTTACTTTGGTCATGAAAGAGGATGTCTTTGTTCATTAGAGATGCCCACTGAGATATTTAGGGATAAATACAATATTGTAATCTTCCTTTCAAATTGTTTAGAAGGAGAGAGTTTGCTACAGCAAGCAATTGGAGTAAATGCAAACAGTTTTTGAATCTGGAAAAAGAGTACAGAGCAGTGCCTCATAGTACTGTAATATTCTCACTTGTGGTATCAGAGTCCCTTCTCAGTGATTCTGTGTGCTTGAAATAATAGTCAAAACAGGTTTTAAAATCGATTTAGAGGTGAAGAAAAAATACCCTGGAATAGCGTCTTTTTGCTGGGATATAATGCTTAGAGTTTCAGGCACTCCTTAAGCCCTCAGACAGATTTTTTTTCCTACAGTAACAATACTACCTGACCAATTTACGGCATATGGAACAATCACAGATTTATTAGCAAAGAACAGTGGAAAGCTCTTGAAAAGTAGTTACCAAATTAATATTTTAAAGGCCAATTATAATAGATGATATGATACAGATAGCAAAACACCCACTCCTGTGTTTTCAATCAGATATACTAAAGCAGTGTATTAAAGGTTGGTGTTTGAGATCAAATGGTGGAAATAGACTACCTGAGTTCAAATCCATGTTTTCGCTCTCAGAAGCTCCGTGCCCACAGGCAAGTGACTTAAATCCTCTTCTTTCAGTTTGCAAATCTATAAGATGGGTGCTGTAAAACAAACAATGAAAACTAGCCCTTTGGTTGTCAGGAGGGTTAAGCAAATAAATATGTAAAACACTCAGCAGCAATATACATAAGTACAGATCCCACATAGTACCAGTTATTATTATTCTTGTATAACTTGAAAATTCACACACAGAAATGCCTAAAATAAAAGATATGATTCATTTGGTTTCAGCAAAGAAATTTAAGAATGTTGTGTGAGAGGGTTAATAAAGAAGACATATTGAAGGTTTGGTTTGAAGGGTAGGGGTTTCATAAATTGGTATCATATAGGAACGCATTCCACATTACATTGTTTTCACAAAAATAGATGTCCAGCTGAAAACATGCTGAACGGATTTTTAAAGCCACATATAGGAACGCATTCCACATTACATTGTTTTCACAAAAATAGATGTCCAGCTGAAAACATGCTGAACGGATTTTTAAAGCCACAACTGCATGAAAAGTTTTGCTTTTGTTTTTAAGCTATATTTGAACCATCTTTCTTTTATAGTCTCCTCAAAAGATTCTCTGCTCTTCAGATTTGTTTTGATTTTCATTACAAATACAAGATCTTTTAAAATAGAGATTGCAAGATTAATGTAGTCAGGATGAGGACCCATCAACTGGCCAGAAGACCAGTGAAAGGCAGTGCCAGTTTGAGACAGAACTGTAAGGCAGGAAGGATCCCAACAGTACACAACAGAAAAGAGTGTGGTTACAGGAACTGTAGAGTGGCACAGAATAGGTTTAACAAGAAACATGACAAAGACACATACACTCTGTAAAGAATGCTATAAGAGTTTATTCAGTGATAGAAAAGAAGATTTGAATAAAAGGAGAGATACATCATGTTTTCAGGTGAGAAACTGTACAATGCAAAGATGGCGAACTCCTAGGTTTAGTGCATTTTAAGTCAAACCTCACAGGATTTTATCTCTGAGATTCTCCACAATCATTCTGAAGATAATCTAGAAAGGAAGATGAAACCACTATTTAATCTGAACAAATGAGATTGTTTTCTGAGTATTTCTATCAAATGTAAATCTTTAAATTCAACCAAAATAAAAATGTAGTATTAAGAAATGAAGAAACAGAAAACACAAACATACAAAGAAGTAGATGCTCTTACTTCTATGATTATAATTTAGGAAAATAAACAAACAATATATAATATCAGAGAAGATTCACAGAGAGGTATTTGGATAATAGCACCTTTGAATAGATTGGGAAAGTGCCTTGACACCATATATTTGTATATGTATAGTTATATGCACTTATATTCTTTAAAGAATAAACCATAGCAACATTAGAAAATAAAAATAAATGTTGCTAATTTTGTAGAGAGAGAGAATTAGTCTAAGAAAAATATCATTGCATAGAAACAATTAATAATTATAATTGCATAATAATTTTACCTTGGTATACCTAAAAATACACAGATGACTGAGAAAATACAATATAAGTATTTAATGTATTTCTCACAAAAGCAGTTCATGAATATTTTTTAAATCAATAGTAGTATAATAGGTAAATAAGCAAAAATATAAAGTCATAAAAGAAAACAAACTAAGGTATACTATACCATTCCATTGCCTATTAAATTAACCATATTAAAAACTTAGAATAGCAAATGTTGATGAAGTTTTACTGAAAATGTTACTTTCAAAAAGAGTTGGCATTGTAAGAGGAGAATATGTCCATACCCTTTAACCCATTCTTCTCACTTTTGGGAACCTATTATAAAGAAAAAGTCTAAAATTTGGTTTAAAAAGTATTGTGATGATAGTCACTCTAATATCATATATGACATTCTCTAATTATAAAGAATGCTATAATGTAACTATAAAAATGAGTTATTTGTTCCTTTGATGAAAATACATGGGATCAGTCAAAAATGAGTTACAAAAACAATGAACTATGAGACACTAACTACAATAATAAATGTGAGACACTAACTACAATAATAAATGTAAAAGTGCATATAAAGTTCACAGCAGAGATTCTGTAGCAAAAATAATTTTTTTTTCCTTTTGGTTTAGTAAGGTTATATTATATATCTCTACACAACAATTTAGATTCAAATAGGAGTGATATTTGAAATATTTTTCTGTTTTGAATAATGCATATAATGCATATGTCTGGGTTGTGGCCAGGTCCCCACTTGGGGGCACAGAAGGGGCAACTACACATTGGTGTTTCTCTCCTTTTTCTCCCTCCCTTCCCCTCTTTCTAAAATACAGGGGGCAAACACAAGGCCTGCAAGCCTAATCTGGCCCTCCACCTTGTTTTATCCAGCCCAGCACCTTATTTCTACCTGGCCACGGCGCCAAGCTCTCCCTTAACTGTTAAGGAGTAGTTACATTTATACAGTCCTAAAATTACATTCGGCCCTTTGAAGGCAACAGCGAGGCTGGTGTGGCCCCTGGTGAAAATGAGTTTGACATTCCTGCTCTAAAACCAAATAAAATCTTTTTAAAAAAGTTTATGATACACGCTTCAGTACCAGAAAAGCATTTATAAGACCACAATCTTTTTCTCAATTTCTAACTCATTAAGCAAACTTTTGATTAAAATTTGATTTTGCAAGTACCTAAATACTGAGAGGGGAGTACATTAAAGAATATAAGCTAGTGTTGAAAAATTGAAAGCATGTAGGCCCAATCATAAATGTTTTAATACCCACCTTAATTTTTAAATCTCAGTCTTGTAATTTTGAGTAGCATGAATCAATTCCTAAAGCCTAATGGAGCTGGACATTCAAGTCTAAAAATGCGAAAGCCACAGACTGGTCTCTCAATGCCAATACCATGCAAGTGCCTTGAAGGGGATTCAGGGGTAGACATTTCAACCCATCACCAAACACACATTTTTGATAAGTGCAAATGGTATTTTCTAACCCAGTGGGGCAAAGTTATGTAAATGAGCTTCAAGCTCCCTACCTTCACCTTCTGACACCTCCAAATCATACATTTGAGGAAAGCCCAGAATCCATTAGTTCACAGACCATTGCTACATCTTACTCACCTTCTAGGGTTGGACAGGACACATTTTTTAAATGTACAGATTATTTCTATTTCCTGGGCTTTGGTATGAAAGAAGCTATCTTCTTCACATCTCTTCCCCAGACCTTGTCTTTAGAAGCAAAGGGCATTTACAGTCAAGAGAGACTTGTTCATCACAAGAGTTATTAAGATTAAAATTCTACCTGTCTGTTTAATGCATGTACTGATAGCTGCTCTAATCAAGGTATCTTCACACAATATAAATCAGAAATCAATATAGATTAGCCCAATCACCAATCCCAATTCTTGATGTCCACATTGAATGATAGTAAATCTCAATGAAGATTTGATTTGTTTCTGTATTACTTCACTCATTGAAGTGTTACAAGATAACAGGATAATTTTCCATTTTACTGACCAATTCTTCTTCTGTCCCCTTCAATAATTATTACTTGTTGTTAATTTATATATAGGTCTATTAATATTAAATTCTATAAGACCCATAGAGTTACATGTATTTTAAATATATGTGGAGCCAGAACCTAAAATTAACTGTTCAGGAAGCTGATCCAATAATTACAGTAGATTTTAGCTGGAAAAAAAAAAAAGCTACACAATTCTGTTCTGAGAGTAAGAGAAATTATTTTAAATTCATGGAAATATTAACTAAATTGAATATGCTGAATAGCTGACCAATATCTTGGGAGAGTAATACATGAGGTTTATGAAAATGCCTGTATTTCTTTCCAGTTATTATGCTGATTAATATAAATGGCACAATGTTATTTTCACATAATTTTAAACTGCTGTTTATATTATTAAATATTCATTTAAAGATTTATGGTATACATGATTCTAAAATATCTTAATAAAATTAAACAATAAAACCAACTATAATTTATTTTACATCATATCATCCATTAGGGTTGCTGTTCATAGCACATCTCAAAGAATATTCAGTTTGCTTCTAGAACTTCATCTAACTACAACCTGAATTTGTCTTACACACAAGCAGAGTAGTTCAAAGTTGCCAATTTATTATACTCATAAAATGAAGGACCATAAAGGTGCATCTCAGAATATTTAAATCAATCTCAGTAAATGAATGAATTAATAAAGAAACCAACATATCAATCATAAAGATAAAGGGAAAAGAAATACAATAACCTAACAATCCAGCTCAACTATTCATTTTTAGAAATGAAATAAAATAATTATTGAGTCTGGGTTGAATCCAGATACTCTTTTAATTTGACAATTTTATTAGCACATTAAAGCAGTCATTTATTGTAAACAGATTTCTATACTTGTCTATAAAACTTCTTACTTCCAATGCAGATATTGTAGGTATGCATGTCTGTTGGACAACCTTCAGATCTGCATTAGCTAATTATTTCTTAGTCTAGGCAGTGTTTGTTTGTTTTTTCTGGAAATAACCATCAGGATGTATTATATTATGCATCAACCTAGAAATAACACACATAAAAAAATTTTGGAATTATGGAGATAGAACTGTATTAAGGCTCAGAAATTGCATTCACATTGTCTATCCTGAGAGAGCACGAGCATTCGATTTTACATTAGCTAATTAAATGTATTTTCATAATAAAGAAGGAAAGAATGTAGTCAAAATAAAGGTTATTTGCAACACTGAGTTTTACCTTATTAAAATTTAATTTGAAAAGCCAGACTAAAAGTCATTATTTTTTAAATAAAATTTGCCTTATTTTTCCAATATTTATTTGATAATTTCAGGATACACAGCTATGATTTCATTATTTTACAATATGTCAAATATTGTACATATGTCCACATAAATGTATATGTATACAAGATATGTTGAGAAGGTATCCTGCCATGTAATATGAAAAAGAGAGACATTTATTGAAGAAATACAAGATACAAGAAACATCATACATAGGACAATGACACTTTAGTCCCCTTCAAAGTAGGCACCTTGGGACCTCACACAGTTCCCCCAATAACCATCAGCTGCCACTTCATATTTTCCTTAATCTCATCTGCTCTGTCGGAAATCTCTCCCTTTCAAGGGACATTTTAGTTTTGGGAAAAGCCAGAAGTTGCAGGACACCAAATCTGGGTTGTTGGGGTGCTGAGTCACCCGGGTGATTTAATGTTTCACAAAAAACCTCTGCACGATGTGATGCATGAGCAGGAGGAGTGTGGTCGTGATGAAGCTGCCAATCACCAGTTGCACATAGCTGCAGTTTTCATTGTATTGAATCTTTCAGCTGACAAAGAACATTGTGTTAGTACTCCTTATTAATTGTTTGGCCCAGAGAAGCATACATATGATGGATAACACCTTCCCAATCAAAAAACACAATTAATATTGTGTTCATCTTGCTGTGACTTTGCCCTGCCTTCTTTGGGAATGGAGAACCAGCCAACTTCCACTGAGATGATTGGGCCTTCATTCCCGGATCACAGCCATAGACCCCATGATTCATTCCAGTTATGACCTTCTTGAGGAAATATGATTTATTGGTAGCAGTTTGAATCAAGTCATTAGCAACTGCAGAACAATGCTCCTACTGCTCTGATAGCTGAAGCCACGGAACAAATTCTGGCACAACATATTTCATGCTAAGATCCTGCGTCAAAATCTCAGACACAGTAGTTTCTGGAATTCCCAGATCAGCTTCTAGTTTTCACATTGTCAGTCGCCAATCTTTTTTTATTCCAACCTGTACATATTCAACATTCTCAGGTGTTCTGCTTGTTGCAGGCCTTCCAGAATGTGGATCACTTTCAACAGATTCTTGCCCATTTTTGAAGCGTTCGTGCCACACTTTTATCTGTGCTGCATTCATTGCTTTGTCCCCTAAAGCTTTTTGAATCATCTGAATATTTTCTGAAGAGAAATGTTTAAGCTTAACGCAAAATTTGGTACAGGTTCATCACTCTACTCACTTAACAGTTTGAATGCGACAGCCACACAGGACACATGCTCACTAAACGGTGTCTTCCATCCCCACTGACCAGCACAGTGAAGTCGTCATTAGTCACACTTGCACATTCCAGTCCACTCTCCTTGGCTGCCAGGTTACATCAATGTCGTACAAACTGTTCTTGATATATTAACAATGGCTGGATTTTTCCCCACACAGACCTTATGCGTGTGTAATGGGAAATATATATTTATTTTTTTTAGAAGACAGTTATTTTGTTTTGTTCTTTTTGTTTGAAATTTTGCTCCACTTCTCTTCCTCCTTTTAGCCGTAGCAGGGACTGCCCTACACCTCTGGTTGTCCATATTAACAACAGTTTATGAATATATCCCAATTTTTTCACACTTATATATTCATATTAAAATAGAGTGTGTGCATGCAAGTGACTGTACATGTATTCTGTTTCTATATCTACGCTTATCCTTATTCAGTATGTCTGAAGTATCATGCAAAACAATAAGTACAATAATATTATGCTTTTGCATCTGTTACATACTTTATGGGCATCAGTGCCAGGAAAATGAGTAGAGAATATGTACATCCTGGTAATAAAAAGTTCTGTCGGAGACCAAGGTGCTGCAGGTCTTAAGAGGCCCATGTACAGAGTCACTTTGATAGCTGCAGCTAATGGACAGCAGCTCAAAAAGTGCCAGGAGTATATAGGAAAGTACTAACTTGACTAACCTCAGGGTGAAGGGCTGGAAGGGAAAGGGTCAGGGCAGCTATCTCTGGGGACAAAAGTGCTGGCAGATGCCATTGTTTCTTGGTTAAGACCTCTGCCATCCAGCCAGTAGGCACCAAATCTCTGCTCTCTACTGAACAGGCTAACATTGTTTACCTCTCCCCACCCAGCTTGCATGCTTAGCCAGAGTTCTTCCAGCAGGTTTTCCACACAAGGGACATATCTTGCTCATGCTGTGACGTTTCCTAAAACTCTCTCACGGTCCACAAACCCCATATAAGCAGCAGCTGGTCTCTGTATGTCCGGTACCTCTTGCTAAGTGTCCCCAAGCCATGCATAAGCAGCTACCAGAATCAGCTTGCTTGTAACTCCCATTAGGTGGCCCCAAATCTGGCATAAGCTGCAGTCAGTTTTAGATTAGAATAGTGATTTTTAACCTTTTCCATTTCATGACACATATCAACTAATCACTAAAATTCTGTGGCAAATATATATTTTTTACTAATTTGACAAAGAAATAGGTATAATTTTGATTCATTCATGCCAGATGGCTATTGTGGTACTGGCTATTGTCATTTTTTATTTGATAATCTAAGGAAAAAGAGGTCAGTACCTCTGAATAGTCAGATATTGTGTGTTTTAAATTTCTTATGATATACCAGGGTGCCTCTTGCAGCACACCAGTTAAAAATTGCTGGCTTAGAGCATAGCTTCAATTAAGTGACCACAAGATCAACACAAATAGTGGCTGGCATCAGCTTACATTGGGTGACCACTAATGGGTCCCAAGCCCAGCACCAGCTGCAGCTGACCTTAATTTACAGTGAAGGCTCTCCAAAGCACTGCCAAGCCCAGCACAAATAGCAACCACTTTGTAGCTCTCACTATATAGACCCAACCCAGGGACAAACACTGGCTGACTTGTCCAGCATTAGAGCCACTCTTAAGGAGCTCCAGAATAAAGCATAGCTAGTGGCAGGCATCAGACCTGAGCCACACCCAAACAGCTCCATGGGTGACCCATGGGTGACACATGGATTCAAGACTTATATGGCACCAGAGACTCACCAAAGCAACTGTTGTCTCCCAGGGTCAGCTTCTATACAACAGCTTCTCTGTTATATTTACAGTCATCCCTTCTAGTCATTCAGGCTGAAGGTGAATCCTATCTACTGATTTGTCGACAATAAATCAAGACTCAACTACAAGAACAGGATACACACAACCCACATGAGGGACACCCCTGAGCATTCAGCTCAGCTGAACAGGTAGACTGCATCACTGGGCCTCACAGTACACCCATTGCATAAAGCCTCTCTGTCAAGATGAGCATGTAGAAAGTCTACCTAATATAAAGAAAGAAACACAAGGTTTCTGCCAATATTAAGACGCCAAGAAGCATATCCCAAGTTAAATAACAGAACAAAACTCCATAAAAAGAACTAAACAACATGAGGACAAGCAAACTGTCAGATACAGAGTTCGAACACTGGTTATAATGATGCTTGATGAACTTGAGAGAAGAACAGATGAACTCAGTGAGAACCTCAACAGAGATAGAAACCATTACAAAGAACCAGTCAGTTATGAAGAATACAATAACTAAAATGA
Organism: Carollia perspicillata; assembly: GCA_004027735.1. Classification (NCBI taxonomy): domain Eukaryota; kingdom Metazoa; phylum Chordata; class Mammalia; order Chiroptera; family Phyllostomidae; genus Carollia; species Carollia perspicillata. Next base: position 3,780 of record PVKM010006018.1, on the reverse strand, counting down.
ATTTTTAAAGGGTATCTTTAATAATACATTACAGTAGAGGGTATGCATTAGAATACATCAGATGGTATCTAACAGATGTAGATGAAGCAGAGGATTAACTGAGCAATCTGGAAGATTAAGTAGTAGAAGTCACACTATCAGAACAAAAAAAGAAAAAAGTTCGAAATTGAGGATAGTTTAAGGGATCTCTGGGACAGCACCAAGTATGCCAACATTCGCACCATAGGGGTACCAGGAGAAGATAGACAGCAAGAGATTGAAAATATATTAGAAACACTAATGGCTGAATACTTTCCTAACCTGGCAAAGGAAATAGACATACAAATCTAGGAACAGCACAGAGTCCTTAATAAGAACCGAAAAGGCAAGTAACAAGACACATCATAACTAAAATGCCAAAGGTTATAGGCAAAGAAAGAATCTTAAAAGTGGCAAGAGAAAAGCAGTTAGTTACACGTAAGGTAGCACCTTTAAGACTGCCGGCTTATTTCTCAAAAGGAACTTTATGGGACAGAAAGGATAGGCACAAAATGATCAACTCAATGGAAAGCAAAGACCAAAGCCAAAATTACCACACACAGCAAGGCTCGCATGTACAATAAAAGAGTCCACACTATCCAAAGCAATTTGTAGGTTCAAGGCAATTTATATCAAAGTGCCAATGATATTTTTCACAAACCCTGAACAAATAATCCTAACATTTATATGAAACCGCGAAAAACCCTGAATACCCACAGTCATCTTAAGAAGGGGAAAAAAAGGTTTGACATACTATTCTATCTTATATTACTGTGCTAGAAGACTATAGTAGTAGCAAAAAAGCAGATATATAGATCAATGAAACAGAACAAAGAACCAAGAAATAAACCCACACCTATATAGTAAATTAATCTATGATACATGAGGAAGGAATATAAAGTGGGATAATGACACTTTCTTTAATAAATGGTTTTGGGAAGATGGGACAGACACTGGGAAACAAATGAAACCAGACCACCTTACACCACACACAAGAACAAACTCAAAGTTGCCCTGATGGTTGTAGCTAAGGGAGTTGGGCATTGGCACACGAACAGGAAGGTCACTGGTTTGGGGCATGTGGTAGGTAACAGATTGATATTTTTCTTTCTCACATTGATGTTTTTCTCCCTTTCTCCTTTCCCCTCTCTAAAAATAAATAAGTAAAGTAGTTAGGAAAAAAAGAATAAACTCAAAATGGATTAAAGATTTAAATGTAAGACCTAACACCATAAAACTTCTAAGAGAAAACACAGGCAATGAACTCTGACACTTTTCTTAGCAATATTTTTCTTGGATATGTATCCTCAGGCAATGGGAACAAAAGAAGAAAAAATGAACGAAAGGGACTAAATCAAACCAAGGAATTTTTGCACAGTAAAGGAAACCATCCACAAAACAAAAGAAAAATTTAAAGAATGGAAGAAGATATTTGCTAATGATACATCCAATAAGGGATTAATACCCCCAATATATGAGGACTTGACTACAAAAGAATAAACAATCTGATTAAAAGACAGGCAGAAGACCTGAATAGACATTTCTCCAAAGAAGACATAACACATGACTAATTGACATATGGAAATATGCTCAATATCACTGATTATCAGGGAAATGCAAATTAAAACCACAATGAGATTATCAGTGTCCCCCCTCCGTAATTTCTCGGTGTCATATATCATGCGATTCTCTCTCTTTCTCTTTCTATCTTATTTACCCACTATCTATGTATCTATCTATCTATCTATCTATCTACCTACCTACCTACCTACCTATCTACCTATCTTTCTATCGTCTATCTCTCTGAACCAACCAAGGACCAACCAGTAGTTGGCAACATTCATCAGCTAAGCTTTATCTTACTTATCTTGTCTTTGATGTTGGCCCTCACTATATTCCTTGACAGCCAACTTAGGGTCATAATATACCAATTTGAACCAATGTTCACTTGAACTCATCCTAGCAGAGGGTTGGCTTCAGAATCTTTATAGAAAATACCTAAGTGAACAAAGAGATGGCATTCTCAAAAATGACAAATTCATTTATGAATAAGACAGAAGAGAGCATAAGATACAAAGGAAAAATTACCAATGTAATATGAGAGCCTAAAGTTGAGTATTTATACTGAGACTAAAGTAGAATAAATGACATAAAGAGAGATGAAAAGGTCGTGGCCAGGTAGCTAAGTTGATTAGAGTATCACATGGCCATGCCAAGGTCATAAGTTTGACCTTTGGTCAGGGCACATTCAAGAAGCAATCAATGAATGCATAAATAAGTGAAACAACAAATTGATGTTTCTTTCTCTCTAAAAGTAGACAATAAAAAGAGAGATGAAAATAGGGTACACACATTCATTGCGAATAAAAAGGTATGAAGGATTTAAGAAGAATCTTCAGTTTATTCACAGAGGCAATTTTATTGCCAAAACAATGGAGGAATACAGGATCCCCCTGCTATTGAAGAGTAAAGCACACTTGTGAAACATTTTGTAAGCCAAAATGTCATAAAATGAAGCATATCCACTGCTCCCTGAAAGTTTGTGTTATGTCACTTCACTTTATAAAAGACCCGCATTATTATGGAAACAGCTCTTTTTATAAAAGTAAAAATCCTCTTTTGATTTCTTTGGTTAGAAAAACAGATTTTAATAAAAATCTTCTATAAAACCGAAGTGGTATAACATGAACTTTTAGAACATGAGGGATACCTGTACAGGAAAGAAATATTTGAGAAGAGTCAAATGGTCACTGAGTAGGCAATGCAAAAATTATAAACACAGAAAATGTATTTAAGAAATGGAAAATGCACATTAAAGCAAATGAATGATTCTGGTCCGAGGTGATGACACAAGAGGATCCTGAACCCACCTCCTCCTATGAGCACACTGAATCTACAGCTACATGTGGGAAAACATCCTGTGGAAAAAACCTAAAAACTGGCTGAGTGGCTTCTGTCTATGGGCGAGTAAGAGAAAACTCGTATCAAATTGGTAGGAGAAACTAGGGGACAATCTTTCCATAAACCCCACCCCTGATGTAGTGAACCACAGTTGGAAGGGAGCTAGAAACACAGCTTTAGCCTGTGGAGCAAAAAGTATGACTCCTAAAAGCTTGTACCCCAGCTTTTAAGAATGCCCCTGAGAAATGAGCCTCTGAAACATTTAGCTTTGAAAGCCAATGGGTCTTGTGTTCATGAGGCTTACAAGAGTATAGCAACCTGAGAAAAAGGCTTGTGTGCTTGGACTCACCTGCTCCAGGGCCAAGTACAGAAGTATCTGATTGAGGGTTGCTCTGACCTCAAGTGGGAGAAGCTCATTTGCTTTTATTAGAGCATCAGCCTTAGGGGCATGCATCTAACCTGATGCACAGGTGGAGGACTGCTTGGGTGCTGTCCTGGGATGGAGACTGGCAGAGGCCATCTTTGGGCTTTTTCTCTGCCTTGATCCAGCATGTGGGAGTCATTAAAAAAAAAAAAACAAAACTCGAGGTTTGTTTCTCCTTCCCTTTGAGTGCCATCTCCAGCTGGTTGGCACCATCTGCATGCTCACCCTTTGATATATTCTCAAGTGCTAGCATCTTCTGCAGGGGAGCTTTTACACACATCTATTGTCCCAGTGAGTGGGGTTGCAGCCAGGGGACACCTTTACATTGCCTGATTCTGGGGGCATGTAGGGCTCGGGTACCTGGGTCTCTTTGGACTGTAGATAATGTAGAAAGTCTTCTTAAAAGGCCATGACCTCCAGGGCACAGCAAGAGGTAA
>PVKM010006017.1:0-45501 GCA_004027735.1 Carollia perspicillata | reverse complement strand
CAGTGAGTGTGTCCACCTTAACTAGCCAGATTATATTCTTTACCCAAGTAAAGTATGTAAATCCTTGATAACTCTATTCAAAAAAAGAGAAAACAAACTTTCATCCCAAGGTAAATCACATACAAATCAAGAGTGAAAATGGCTGCACAGATATCATATGGCGTTCAATAAAAGACTTGTGTGGATGGATGAATCAACAAATTAACATATCTTTCTGTCAACCAATAGCAATACTCAGCTTTCTGCCTGAGGAACTGAGAACCACCCACTGGGAAGAACTCCTCCCCACCAGGAGAACCTAGGGGACAGAGAGAAGGGCAGTAGTCAAATACAGTTGACAACTTGAAAAAACAAAACACTGTCCATGTTCTTTCATTTTAACATGACTGGCTACTTATTCCGGGCTTCCCTAGGCTGTTCCCCTTTCCCCAAAATATCTGTTTGTTTCTTTAAATCACCTGTCTTCACTGGCAAAGAAATTAAGCTGGTACCCAAGTGCAGTCATAAACCTAAGTGCACGTGGGCTAGCCAGCCACCCGCTCCTGGCCACAACTTGCAGGTGCAGTAGGTTTGTGCTTGGAATTTCTGCAAGAATGAAAGTGGTGTGTATTAAGTTTTTTAGAATGTTTATTGTTGGCAAGGTTTTCCACTTGTACTTTCTTTTATAGTACAACTGTTTTTAAGTGAATGGAATGCTCTGTGATAATTTAGCCTCGAGGGAGGGGATTTTAGTTCAGGGAGCAAAATGCACTTAGTAATAATGAAAGAGACTAACAAAATGAATAAATAATACTAATCAAAAGAAAATACTTTAAACTCCTCTTACAGGTTCTTAAACACACACACACAAAAACCATTTACTAATGTGTACTAAGATCATGATCTTAGTACACATTAGAGTACAGGACTTGGCGCCAGAGAACCAAGTCCGGGTTTTTTTTGGCTCTGCTGCTTGCTAATTGAGACACCTTGAGTATATGCTCCTATGCTCAGTGTCTTCAGAAATAGAATGAGAAGACTCAGCTGGTAATCTCCAAGGTTCCTTTTGAAGACATTATTTTATCATTAGCTTTGAAAAGAGGTTCAAAATATTTCCTGAGGTCTCTGAATTTGTCTTGGCCTCTCTGTTCTGTCTCAGATTCTTAAGTGTCCTCTTGGATCACAAGTAATCAGCCCACAGCAAAAACACTTTGTTCCTTCTTGATTTGAGCTCCTCAGGGAAGTCTAACCAAAAGGCAATAGGAAGGACAGGTGGGGTTTATTATACTAATTTTAGGTGCTTGGGTAGATTTTCTTGATGCTGGCAAGCAGCTCTCCCTCAGAGTGTTCCAGGCTAGTCTTTGGCAAACATGAGAATGTTAAAAGTGGGGTAAAAGTATGTTCATGGCTCAAAAGCTGGAAGGTACCTGATGCTTTAAATTGTTTTCATTAAGGATTTGACAATTACATAGCTACAACATTTAAAAATCTGATCGCATTACCTAATTTGGTATTTTCTTGGAAATATGCTAATCAGTCAATGTATAACCACTTACTAATTATTTTTCATACTTGGACTTGATTTTTAACATTTTAAAACAATTATATGAGGTGTCTTAAGATACTCAATTTGAAAAAGGTTTCCTCAATTCTACTTTATTTTAATCAGACTATGGTATTTTATTTTTTTTTAAACCTAAAGCAAAGTTTCAAATCTTTCAAATTTCTGATACATTGAACCCTTGCATTTCAAGTTTCTGGGAACATTAGCATTTTATGGCCCCAAACTTGATAACCATGTTAATTATGGAGTGAGTTGAACTAATTAAAAATGCATCTGAGGATCATTCAATTTAACCAGGAAATATCCTGTAGGTATAAACAAGGTCCAGTTCCATTTTCCAACATACAGTTAGGAAAGGAACTACATCGCACTGGAATGCTGATGGATATTTATGGCCTTTGGAAACCTACTTTGCATTTTTTTAGTTTAATCCCAGGAAGGATCTAATGTCTTCAGCAATGAGAGTTCATCCAGAGAATCTGGTTGATACACTGAGCAAACCAACAGTTATCTTATGGAGAGGCTTCTAGGTTGATCTGCGCCATCTTCCATGGTAAGTTAAGAATTACAAATTGGTAGTCACACAATAGTCCCAGGGAAAGCAAAGTGCAGCACAGGGAATACAGTCAATAATATTGTAATCAGTATGTATGGTGCCAGGTGGGGACTTGAAATATCTGGGGGACCACTTTGTAAAATATATGATTGTCTAATCACTATGCTGTACACCTGAAACTAATACAAAATAATAGTGAATGTAAACTTTAATTGAAAAATAAAATTAAAAAATGTAGACAGCAGTGGATCCCAACTTCTAAATTATTTCTGGCCTATTATCATAAAACAACAACAAAATAATTAAATGCACATCAATGGACTTTGTTTCATATCACCAAGAGACAAAAATAGTCAGCAGAGAGATGTGTTGACGTGCTGATGCATCCATGAAACAGTCTGATGTGCAGCTCAATATAAAGAAACTAAAGACAAGTAAAATGTGGGCTCTGACGGTCAAGACATCTCAGTCAAATGGGTTAGCTAGGCTGTCATGAAAATTAATGTAAAACAAAGGAAATAAGAGAGAAACAGGTGCAAGAAATGGGAATGGGAAACTTCCCCTGGGGAGTTTCACTGAAAAACTGCGCATTCTGGTGAAGAGGCTGATCTGAGAGCTGGACAGGAAAGACTTCCAACCCCCCAGAACTGAATCACAGTGCTCCTGCTCTCTGCTCCAGCTGTGCCCTGTACTGAGAGTTGCATTTCTAGTATTTAGCATAATCCCTAGCAATAGATGCTCAATAAACACTCGTTGAATGAATGAATCTACAGCACTTCATCTCTCTAAACCTCGCTTTCCTCCTCTATAAAAATATTAACAACCTCTCATGGATCCATGTCAGGATTAAAGAAGATAACATATGTAAAATGTTTACATAGCATAATTCCTGGCACATAAGTCCTCAATAAAGATCAGATATTATTACTTGTATTAGGCATTTTTACATCTATTTTTATAAATGAGGAAAATGAAGATTAAAGAACCAAATAGTCCATGATCACACAGATGGTAACTTTAGAAGCCATATTTCAAACTGAGTCCAAAACTCAAGGTCCTTCTCCATTTCACGCTGCTACTGATTATACGCAGTTATTTGTGTCTGAGTCTCATTTCACTAAGACTCTATGCTTCTGGAAGACAGAGATCATCACAGTGACTTTCATATCCCCATAGAGTCTAATTCAGAACCACAGGGCAACCCTATTCTAAAACCTGACTGAAACTATCTAGGCCTCAAAATCTCAAGTGTAAAATGAAAGGATTAAACTGCAAGACTTCAGATTCCCTTCTCAGTCTCAAAACAATCTTCTGTGAAATCACTCAATGAATGAAGTACAGAGTTAATATATAATGTAGCCAAATAAATAATGCTTTGAGAATTTAATATAGTAGGGAAAAGACCTCTCAAATCCAAACTTTTTTCCTTAAAAAAAAAAAAGGACAGATATTCAGCTTCTGGTCTGTTATCACTATCCATTCATTCCATATATGTTCAGGAAAGATCTGTTGTGTATTGGTTTCTAAATTACTTTTAATACATGCAAATACTTAGGGTCTGAAAAGAGTTATTAGAACATAGCGAATAAAGAAGACACTCACCTAAACGAGTGGGTCAGTCACAGTAACTTTGTCAAAGAGTACTCTCAGAGCTAAAACAGTCTTTCATTTAGTCCAGAGACTTTGTAGTTCATTTAAAAAACAACTTTCTTGAGATAATTCATATCTTATAAAATATGCCCATGTAAAGTAGATAATTCATTGGTTTTAGTATATTAATAGAATTGTGAGATCATCACCAAAATCTGTTTAGAACATTTTTGTCAGCCCCAAAAGAAACCTCATGCTCATTAGCAGTCACTCACCATTCCACTCTAATCCCCACCCCTGGGCAACCATTCATTTACTTTTTGTCTCTACAAAATTGCCTACTCTGGACATTTTATATAAATGAAATAATAGAATATGTGGCCTGTTGTGACTGGCTTCTCTCCGTTGGCATACTCTTTTAAAGATTCATTCATGTATCAGTTCTTCATTGCTTTTTTATTGTGGAATAATATTTCATAGTCTGGATAGCTCACATTTTATTTATCCATTTATCAGTTGATAAACATTTGGGTTGTTTCTGCCTTTTGGCTGTTATGAATAGTCAAATGTTAATGCCTGAACACAAGTTTTTTGGGGGATGGTGGGAATACATGCTTTAATTTATCTTGGGTATAAACCCAGGAGTGGAATTGCTGGTACATGGGGTGACTATGTTGAGCATTTTGGGAAACTGCAACTATTTTCCAAAGCAGCTTCAGCATTCTGCACATTTTAAGAGAGACAGGCAGGCAGGCAGGCAGGCAGACAGACACACACACACACACACACACACACACACACACACACACACACAGAATAACTATTTGGTGTTAATGTTGCAGCAATTCTCATGCAGTCCTCTCACAGATAATAAGGTGATTCTCCAAAGTTAGAAATAATAAATGAGGGAAAAATTAAGCATATTTTTTTCCAGTTATGATGCTCCTTGAGGGAAGGACTTGAGTCCTGTTCACCACTATATACCCCATGGCATAACCTAGTGACCAATAGTAAGTATTCAATATTTGTCTAGTGAATAAAGAGCCCCCAAAGTCACTGTGCAGTAAAGGGTAAACTTTGCCCAAAGGCATGTCTGGCCTTTGCCCTTGACTCCTGGGAGGTAACTCTGAGCCCCTGTAAATAATTTCCTGACCAGTGAGAGTGTCTTTGTTTGTCTGAGGGCCTTAGGCCATGTCAGATAGTCTACTAACAATATGATTTATGCTGAAGTCTTTGGACTGCAATCTTTAGGGAGGATGGACACTAAGGTCAGCCATACAGGTAATCAACTATGCCTATGTGATTGAGCCTCAGTAAAAAGTCTGGATGCTGAGACGTGGGTGGATTTCCCTGGTTAGCAATATTCCATGCATATTTTCACACACAGCTTCTGGGAAAAGTGAAGTGCAACCCACACAACTCTAGAGGACAGCTGGAAGATCTGCACTTGCATTCTCCCGGACCCTGCTCTATGCACCTTCTTTTGGCTGATTTTCATTAGTATCTTTTTGCTGCAATAAACTGTAACTGTGAGTATAATAGTGTGTCCTTCTAGTGAGTTATCAAACCTGAGAAACCTTGGAGATCCTGAGCTTGAAGTTAGTATCAGAAGTGAGGGTGGTTTGAGCGATCTCAAAGTTTGTAGTTACTAACAATGTCAAACATTCTTAAAGATGACTAAATAAAAGTAGCACATTCAGTATTTCTCCAAACAAAGGGCCTACAGAATCATTCATCAGACAAGGAATCAGAGTAGTAAATCAAGAAAGTTGTTGGATCTTGGTAGAGCTTTCATTTAATGAAATGTGAAAATCTTAGGCCACAGAATTCCTTTCCTGAGCTACTTATAGTTTTATTAACTACTCATATTTGTATTAACAAAGGTGTTGTGCTTACTGATACTTAGCCTTCATTATTAACATATTTTTTCCCCAGAGGGAAGGGTAACATATAATAAAAATTATAGGATTTGAATTGTAGCTGTGCCTTTCTCTAGTTGTAGGACCTTCTGTCATTTATAAAGTGGAAATGATAAAGATACCCCAAAGGATTGGCACAAGAAGCCCATGATGATATGCATAGTGCCTTCCGCAAACTATGCAGCATGAAAACTAATAAAATTGAAAAAAAAATTCTAAATTAGATTCCCTCTGCCTTTATACAGTTTACTAAATTTCTTTGGGAAAACAAAATCTATAATTTTGTCCATCCCAACCTATGATTACTTTCAAAAAATAAATTGATATAACTTTCAAAAAAGTTTTTCTATGAGAGGTATAGAAAAAAAGTTCCCCACTGAAAAGCAGAGAAAGAAAAATAAAAATAAAAATTCTTTATTTTTATTTTTCAGTCTGGGCAAAAAGATGGGGAGAGAGTCCCTGTGGAATGTCACTTTCTAGATCTCTTAGCTATTCAAAGAGAGGGGGAACCTCAAAGAATTTTAAACTATACAGTTTTTCCTAAAAGTAACATACATTTCAGTTGGCTCGTTATCTAATGGGTACATGGTCTTAGAAGAGATTAAATGATAAATATTCATCGTACATAAGTAGGCCTGTGACTATACAAATTTAATGGAAACACACTTTTCAATTCAGAAGGCAGATATAAGGAGGAAGAAAGGACTCACTCACAAACTCACTGAGTGGCAGTCAGTAGTACACTGTACATACATTATCTTCTCATCCCTCACCATTCCCCCAGTCCAGTGGTGGACCCTTTGCCTATGTTCTGCATCCCCAGGAATGGTAGCATCATACTTTGCTTAAACTAGAAACCTGGGCATCATTTTTACCTTTCAATTTTTCTCTCCTACTACATTTAAGCAATAACCAAATCCATGGATTTCATACCTTGATTTGTTTGCAAATCTCTTTTCATCCCACTCCCAGCTTTGCCCCTTTCCAATCCATTGCCCTCATTGCAGAGTACTTTTCTAAATTAAGTATCTTAGCTTATCATTCATCAGCTTGAATTACTTCAACAGCACTCTTTTGCCTTCGATATTCCAAGTCCGCAACACTCTTAATATAACTTACATGTCTTCTCATAACATGGGCCCTGACAGCCTCTTTAACCTGCTACCTCTTCACTCTCTCTTCAAATCCAGGCACAATTAGGCTTCTCCAGCTCTCTCTTACTCTTTCCTTTTTGATCCCATGTCTTAGTTCAACAGTCCTGTGATTTACCACAGTCTAAATTTCTCCCACGGTGACCCCCACACACAACTCAAAATATATTTATACACACAAATAGTACATATATGTATATACATATATATGTATATACACACTATTTGTAAATAAACACGGATATATGCTTACTGTGGGTTGAATCATGTCTTCCAAAAAGATACACTGAAGTTCTAACCCCACTGTACCTGTGAATATGATCTTATTTGGAAGGGTCTTTGTAGACATAATCAAGTTAAGATGAGGTCATATTCAATTAGAATGGGCTCCAATCCAGTATCCCTGTTGTTTTTGTAAGAAGAGAAGAGACACTGGGAGGAAAATGTCATGTAAAGACGTAGAGACACACAGACGCAGAGGCAAGCTGGTCACGTGAGGGTGAAAGCAGAGACCATCCTTCCAACTAGAAGCTAAAAAGAGGCAGAGAAAGTTTGTACCAGGAGCCGCAGTGGAAGTGTGGCTCTGATGACCCATCGATTTTGGACATCTATCCTCCGGAACTGTGAGAGAATACATTTCTCTTGTTTTAAAGCCATCCAGTAAAGAAATCACCATGTAAAGTAATTTGGGCTTTCTTTGCCCTGAAAAAAAGACTGTAATTGGAATGATTCAAGAAGATAAAAATCAAGTAAATCTATATTTTAGAAGAAGCACTCTGTTTACAGTAAGGAGAATATAGCATAGTGACTACAGTGTATACTTGATTGCTTCAGGTGAGAGAAATGTAGCACTTCCTCTATACTTGTCGTATCTTTCATCAGAGTGTAAGTTCTGGGAGGGTAGGCACTGTGCATTTTCCTGTCCATTCACGTATTTTCAGTATTTAGTACACCACTGCTAATGGCTAAGTAAATCTTTGTTCAGTGCATGAATGAATGAACTTTTGACAATAACCCTAGTAAATGTATCATCCCTGAGGGATCCTATTCAACTTTGTATCCTCGGTACCCAATACACAGCAAATTGTTGAAAGAACAAATAAGCAATGTTTAGAAACTAAGTAATTTGCCATAATTCAACTATAAAGTATTAATAGTTCATTTCATCTTTACTTTATCATGGAAAGAGGAGAAAAAAAAGACTGCACTAAATCTTATAAGCAACATCTGCTTCCATGTGGAATTAGATTACAAAACACAGAAGGAAAAATAGCTGACTCCTTGTTTCTGACATCACCACCTTTAGAATAACTGGTAGACATTTGATACCAGTGACTTAGGTCACAGACAGAGATGGAGAAATAATTATTCCATTCAGTTCATTTCAAACTACTCACCACAGGAATTATTAAAAATGGAAAGACCTTCTTTGTTAGAAGTATGGTTCAATTTAATGTTGCCACAGTGTATCAAAAATCTGTGATGCAATTTGTTGCTTACTTTTTATTGTATTATTCATTTAAAACAATATTATGTAAAGAATTACTGGAAAGGAAGTCTCTTTTTCCTTTTTGAAATGTCTTATTTTCTGAAATAGCAGTAAGTATCGTTAAAATATGTAGATTCATTACAAAAGATGTGGTTTATAATTGTTCTTGGTCTTTTTCATCAACATATTAGGTATCAACTCATGAATTTCATTATGTATAAAAATAAAACACACTTTTCTGTATTTGACTTCAAAATAACCTCAGAATTACTTTTATCAGCAGCACGTGTTCTACCTGTAAATTTATGCTACTCTTTTTATACATATTTAAAACAGAAACCAGCTTTGTGCTTTACAACAAATATAAATGGGGCAATCTGGATAATCAAAATAAATGAATAACAGCAGTACTAATAGAGCTGATCCTACTTGTGATGGCTCATTAACTCCACAGGATGCAATTCACTACCCTGGATCAAGGGTTAATAATGGTACATCATGGAGCTATTAGCAAAAGAAGGTTTCAATAGGAAATTAACAGAAGGTCTGTTCATTCATTGAGAAGTCAGTATCCTCTTTTGAATGTATAACCACATTGAGCCACATACTCAAAAAGGCCATGAAGAGAAAAAGCCAAAGAAAAGCAATAATTTGGGTATTACTAGTATTATGTACTAGTAAAGCTAGTAAGCACTTTAATGCATTTGATTACTTAATTTAATCATCACATCAATCCTATCAGGTAGTTAAAAATATTAACTCACTTTTCAGATGAGGAAACTGAGGTTTAGGAACTTGCTCAAAGTCACATGTCAGTGAGTGGTGGACTTTGGATTCCAACGAGTAGCAGGGCTGCAAAGCTTTTGCTCCTAACTAGTCATACTGTGACGAACTGCCTTCCTAGCGCTGCCTCGTCGCGGCCTCACCTAGGCTAGATAATAATGAACAAATAAAAATCCCCATTTGGTCTGAGTTACCAAAGGTGGGGAGAGAGAGATACAGTACCCTCTGGGGACAATGATCAGATTCCAAGAGGGAGAGAAAAGACAGAACGTTGTGGGAAAAGAGATATTCACCAAACCTTTTGTTTTCATATATAAGTGACAGAGTTAAATCTGGGCAAAAATATTGTCCCATGGGTGACGCCGAAGAAATAATGTAGGGGTCATAGTTAGAAAGGGTGGATAAACATTGACGTCCTCTGACCTCTGGTCTGTCATTAACTAGCTGTAAGATCCTGGGGAAAATGGCACGGCCTAAAACAGCAATATTCCTCGTGGCTGGACCAGATATTCTGGTCTGTGAAACACTAGTGGTGACAATTTCTGTGCTCTGGAGAAAAATAGGTAAAATAAGTACAGGATAGCAACATTCTCATTAAGCAAGCTGAATCCAATTTAAATTATCCTTTATTCTTAAAATCAGGTTTTTACTTATTTCTTGTTAACATTTCAGTAACAAAATGGTGATGGTGAAAGTCCATGGAGAAGGTTTTAAAAAAAAAATTTCAATGTCCTTACTTAGTAGAAATACACTGGTTATTTTACCTCATTCCATAAACTTTTTTGAATTGTTACAGGGTTATGAAATCCCGCACAGGGAACCACTACTTTAATATATTTTGGAAGTCAAAATGTTCAGGCTTTTTTTACACGACCACAGCACTTTACAGTTTTTTAAGCATTTTCATATGATTTGCTCTCTTGCTGCTCTACAGTTTATGAGGCAATCTCATTTTTCACAGGTTGAAAAATGGAATGCAGGGTGGTTAAGTAACTTGCTCAAGACTGCAGATCATTAAAGAGCAGCCAGATTCCAGTATGTGTCATTTGACTTCAGATACTATCTGCCTTTTAATCTGTAAGTGGTTCATAATCATAAGGAGAGTGTTCTCAAAGCACAGAACTAATAAATCTGATATCTGGGGGCTGAGGGACAAGAGCTTTATCTTTTGAGAATTCTCCAGATGATTCTGGTATGCAGACCTGTGTGGAGACCACTGTTCAACACCAAATAGTAACTGCCTCTATCTACCCAGACTCACTGGAAGAAATAAAAGCTATGGAGTGACATAGAACTCGGTGTCTCTGGGCAAGTCTTGTAATGTGCCCAAGCCTCAGTTCTTCATCTGTGAAATGAGGATAATGCTGCCTAATAAGTTGTAAGTATTGGAAAAAGTACATGTAAAGGGCCTAGATATGGGAGTCATTGAAAACTGGAAGCTATTTTGTCCCAGCAAACAAAAGTCCAGGGCCAGAAAGCTTCACTGGTGAATTCTACAGACTTTTAAAGGAGAATTAATACCTACTTTGTCCAGCTCTTCCAAAAAAGAGTTAAGAAGAGAGTACTTCCAAACTCATTCTACAAGGAAAGGTTACCCTGATATCCAAACTAGACAAAAATGCTACAAGAAAAGAAAATTACGGACTAACACCACCAATGAACAGATGCAAAAATGCTCAATAAAATAATAAACTGAATTTAACAATACATTGAAAGCATCACACACCTTGATCAAGTTGGATTTATTCCAGAGATGCAGATATGGTTCAATATCCACAAATTGGTCAATGTGCTACACTACATTAACAGAATGAAAGATAACAATCATATGATCATCTCGATAGATGCAGATCAAGCATTTATAAAACTCAGCATTCATTTATGATAAAAGTGTTCAGCCGAGTGAGTAAAGAGGGAACATACCTCACCATAAGAAAGGCCATCCATGACGAGCCTACAGCTAATGTCAGTGAGAAGCTCAAAGCACTTCTGCTAATATCAGGGAACTGGGCAAGGATGCACGGTCTTGCCTCCTTCGTTCAACACATTATTGCAAGTCCTACCCAAATCAGTTAGGCAAGAAAAAAGAAATAAAAGGTACCCAAACCTAAAAGAAAGAAGTAAAACTACCATTATTTGCAGATAACATTATATATAGAAAACATTAAAGACTCCAACAAAAAACTGTTAGAACTAATAAATTCAGTAAAGTTGCAGAATACAAAATCAACATTGAAAAATGTTCTGTATTTCTATATGCTAATAGCAAACTATAGAGAAATTAAGAAAACAATCTCATTTATTATAGTTGCATTAAAAAGAATAAAATACTTAGAAATACCAAAGGAGATAAAAACCCTATACGCTGAAAACCGTAAGGCCTTACTAAAAGTATTTGAAGAAAGCACACAGTGACGGAGAGTTATTTTATGCTTGTGGATTGGAAGAATTAATATTGTTCAAAAGTTTATACTATGCAAAGTGATCTATAGATTCAATGCAATCCCTATCAAAATTCCAACGGAATTTTTCACAAAAATAGAACAAGCAACCATAAAATTTGTATGGAACCAGAAAAAATCCTGAAGAGCCAAAGCAATCTTAAGAAAGAAGAACAAAACTCAAGGTACCACCCTCCCTGATTTCAAGCTATATTACAAAGCAATACTAATACAAAGTATGTTACTGGCATAAAAACAGAAGAGAGAGCCCAGAAATAAGCCCACATGAATATGGTCAATTACTGTAATTTACAACAAATAAGCTGAGACTATACAATGCAGAGAGGACAGTCTCTTCAATAAATGGGGTTGGAAACTGGACAGCCACATGGAAAAGAATGACACTGGACCTACATCTTACACCACATACCCAAAGAGTAAACCCAAAATGGATTAGAGACTTTATTGTGAGACTTAAAACCATTAAACTCCTAGAAGAAAATATAGAGGGAAAGCTCCTTGACATTGGTCTTGGTGATGATTTTTAAGATTTGACACCAAAAGCAAAGGCAATGAATGCAAAAATAAACAAGTGAGGCTATATCAAAATACAAAGCCTTGGCACAGCAAAGGAAAACATCAACAAAATGAAAAGGCAACCTACAGAATGGGAGAAAATATTTGCAGATCATATATTTGATAAGGGGTTAATATTCAAAATATATCAAGAATTCATACAATTCAATAGCAAACAAAACAATCTGACTGGACATATTTTCAAAGAAGACATGCAAACGGAAAACATACATGAAAGATGCCTGACATCACTAATCATGAGGGAAATGCAAGTCAAAACTACAGTGAGATGTCAATCACCTCATTGTGTTAGAATGGCTATGAATAAAATGACAAGAAGTGTTGGTGAGATGTGGAGGAAAGGGAGCGTTTGTGCACTGTTTGTGGAATGTAAATCGATGCAGTCATTATGAAAGCAGCGTGGACGTTGATAAAGGTGGGGAGTGGTGGTGGGTGGAGTGGGGAAATGAGTGAAGCTGGCCTACAGTTACAAACTTCCAGTTATAAAATAAGTTCTGGGGATGTAATGTACAGAAGGATGATTGTAGTTAGCAATACTTTATTGTATTTTAAAAGTTGCTAAGGGAGTATATCTTCAAAGTTCTCGTCACAAGAAAAAAATTTTTTAACTATGGGTGGTGATGAATTAACTAGACGTGGTGATCATTTTGCAACATGTACAGATATGGAATCATTATGTTGTATACCTGAAACTAATATATTTTATGTTAATAAAAAAATGGAACCTATTTTACTGCCTAGTATGATTCTCTAATATTATTGAATAATAATAAGGTCTATATTATAAATAGTGGTGAGTCTAGAATGTTCCGGAAGCACCTTCACAACAAATACAGATAATACACTCACCTGTGACCCTGGGATGGCCCCCAGGTCGCAATTTCTTCCTCTGTGAAATAGCTGTGTCTATTTATTGCTAAAGTATCTCCTAGCTTGAAAGTCTAGGGCTCCATAGTTTTGGTTGAGTTAAAAGCCCAATTTTGAAATAGTGGTTCTTGGTTGAGTATTAAACATGTATATTGAAATAATTGGTGCTTATAACTAACAGATCACTATAATTATGCTGTCATTTTCTATCAAGGTCAGACTATGTCCAAAGCTAAATGTTTGCTTCTTTATAGTGCATAATTTTATCTGCTTAGCCTCAAAAATATTTGAAGCAATATTCAAATGCAGAAATGTATGATACCTCATGCCCCTGAAGTACTCATAACACTCAGGAATATCAGCTTCCAGATTCTGGTCTATGTGTTGTAACCATGCATATGCAGTCTACCATGGTACTCTTCACGTGCCACCATCACAAGCCAACGGACCAACTGTATGCTTCCCATAAGCTTCAACTGTGCTGATTTATGACTATGTTCAGCCACTTACTAATTATAAAAACTTGTGTTATATATATACTCCTTCAAAAAATATAGGCTGCAATGTACAAAAAAATTATAAGACAACCAAAATAAAGCCAGAGAAAGAGCTAAGAATCCCCAACAATGGGGTAGAAATGGAAGAGATGGGAAATAGGACAGGGGAGGTTTTTTTTTTTTTTAGGAAACTAGTAAAAGCTATTTATAAAAACTGCACATTTAAGCTAGCATTAAGATTTCTTTGGCTGTTAATAATATGAAAATATGGCTTTTTCTTAATATTTTTACCAAAGATGGAACATATTAATTGCTAATATACAGATTAAAACTTAAATATGGGAAGTTTTCTAAGAATAAAATGTATGCATTTAAACCCTGTTGGGGTAGTAGTGAGTGCTCTTTTGGCGACTGACTTCACTCTTGTCCTTCTGAAAAAAGTTGTACTGAAGTAGTCCACCTTCATTCCACTCTCATCTTGCTATTTTTTGTTCCTTCCCTTGGTTTATAAAATTCAAGTAGGTTTTAATAAGGAAAACACGAGACTATTATGGCAATAGGAGCAAGGATTAAAAATTATACCCATTATCCATTCATATTAACAGGTTGTTTTTGATCCCCTGAGCATGATTAATTGTATGGGTTGCTTTCTACCCTCTGCCTCAGTTATCATCAGAATGAAAACTCTCCCCTGGTTTCAGACCTAGTTTCCTTTCTGCTCCTGGTGTCCCTGCCCTGCAGGGCACATGGTTGCCTCCACCTTGGCTGCTCTGAGAGCCTTCTTCTCTCTGGTCCCTTTGTCTCCAGGGCCCTCCACGTCAGGCATCCTGTAAATGCAGCTATATTAATTTTTCTATAGCAGATCTATGATTATGTCTTCTCTCCCCTAAAACTCCTTCCTGGCCACTCACTTTATGAGAGTCCTGTGTGCCATTCAAGCTTCCGTGATTTTCTCACAAACCCGCTCTTGTTACTGTGCACTTGGGGGTACTCTGTTCTCCAGCCCAACTGCTTGTTAGCGACTAAGTCAAATCTGAGTTTTTCATCTCCTTTACCATATAGTTGCCTCTAATAAGACAGATAAATGAAGATAATAATAATAACCACATATAATTTCTATGTACAATAGGCCACAATTCTTTACAGATATTGTAGAGTTTACATTGGTCACTAAATCTCACAAGTCACACATAGCAATGTAACTTAAGGAGGTATGCTTGTACTTAAGACCAAAACTCCAGCACTGTCATTTCATATTTAATATATGTAAAATTTATTCTTTCGCTGCTGATATAGGATTTCCTTTTAGTTGCCAAGGTACAGGAGGCCAGCTGGCAGGATTGGACTAGGGAAAAAAAACAGGCTATGTTGAACTGCCATGCAACAGAAACAAACGAAACTTAATTTGCTGACCTGTCTTGTTTGTTTTGGTTCATTCGTCTCAGTGTAACATACAGTACAAATAACTTTAAAGTAGATATCAGGATACCTGGAATTTAGTTCCATTTCTGCCGCACCCAACCATATAACTTCCAGAAAAATCATACAACTTCTCTGTCCTCATTTTTTCACATACAAAATGAAAATCTGTCTTTGTTCAAACAGTATACTTGCATAAAGAATTATTATTATTTTATTTGCCATTCCCTACAACATACTCCCTTTTCTGTATTTATTTGCTTTTCAATTCTCTATGATTCCCAAAACTTTTAAAGACTCCGTGATTCCATTTCAATGCCACTGAGAGTCCTACAGAAGGAAGCAAACACCGAATGTCAAAAATAATGTTCAAATATATTGCTTTTAGATTGGATGATCCTAAGGCCTTCTTAGCTTTCAAATAGTAAGGAAAAAGGACTCACAGACATGGACAACAGTGTGGTGATTGTTGTGGGGAGAGGAGTATAAGGGGACTAAATGGTAATGGAAAAAAATACAATAAAGATTAAATAAAAAATACTAAGATTCTGAATTCAAATTTATATCTGAAATTCACATATTTTATAAGTAAATAAAACTTCAGATATGTAAACATCACCCCCATCCCCCTGGCTGAGAAGTACTTGGACATGCCAAAATTTCCCTGTCTCACGATTCTAGACCTCATGAAGGTTGAGAATGTCTCCTCCCTCTTGACATAAAACCTTGCAGGACATATAACGTCTCTTGTAGTACTTCACACTACAGTTATTCCTTTTATGTCTGAATACAGATTTGTTTTAAATAAACATGTGAATTGGAAACAAATTACTGAGACATATTTTATGTTAATTTTTGTATTGTTAGTTGTGATATTAGAGATTCTGAAGGAAGAAAAATTCCCACCAGTGTTTTCTTGGGAAAGAGATGCAAAGATTCTTAAAATGTCTACTTTATGAGATATAAAAATATGTGGAGATATAGCACACAGGAAATTATAGCAACTGCTTGCTTCAAAACCTATGCTAATCATCCTAATGGAAATAAGCCAGTTAGAGAAAGAAAAATACCCTATGATCTCACTTATATGTGGAATCTAATGAGCAAGATAAATTGACAAACAAAATAGAATTAGAGGGTTGTATACATGGAACAGACTGACAGATCTCAGAGGGAAGAGGGTGGCGGACTGGATAAAAGAAGGTGAAGACTATGAGCCAAAGAATACATATGCATAGCCCACGGACACAGACAATACTGTGGTAAAGACTGGTGGGGGAGCTGAGAGGGGGGCGAGCAAAGGGGGTGTAAAATGGGGGCCACCTGTAAAGGTGTCAACAATAAAACATGGAATTTAACATCAAGATGGCAAACGTACTAACTCTCCTTCCCCTTACTGACTTCCCTCTCAAAGTAGACAATAATAGGTACCAGGAAACATACTTCTTTGCTGTCCTATTTTGAAGGTTTACTGGCTGGAATCTGATCTCGCTGACACTGCCATGTCATTCAGGATAGTCTGTATGAACTTTCAACAACATTACAGATATGATAAAGAAACAAGTTTCTCCACAGTGTGGAGATTCTAGAGTCAACCTTATCTGACTCAAAAATAAATGAAAGCTCTAAGGAAATGAAAATAAATGCTTCCAAATGCACATACACAGAGACATAAAACACGTTTCAGGGACAACCAAGGTAGAAATAATTTCAGAGTATAGTCCAAAAATGATACACAATATTCAAGGATTTTTATTCTTCCGTATTTGATGAGACTCAAGGATAGAAAAAAAGTCTAGCCTATTTTTCTCCAACACAAAATACAACACTTGTAGCTTTAACTGAAATTAAACCTCAATTTTAGAATCTGTCACTATTTATAAGCACAATAAAAAGCAGCACTGAGTGATTCAGACAGCAGAATGACAGAAAAGGTATTTATAGAAAGACACTAAAACCTTCTGGAAAAACAGAATGAAAAGAAGCCAGTACTTACCTGGCACAAACCACTGATGCACATATCCAAAGAGTCTGTGTTGCAACGAGTCCCGTCTAAGACCTTCGGCGCGAGTTCAACAACCAGGGATGTTCCTTTGGCCTGGCACTTGAGGGAACATGGGTTCTCGGGGTCGTTAGACACAGGAAGCCATTCATAAAACTGATCATGGTGCTTGACATCATTATGAGCTGAGCATTGTTGAGCTCGGAAATCACCTGCTTCCGGTGGGCAGTCCTGGAGAAGAAAGTGGGGAAGGACAAACAGGTTGAGAAGAGCAGGTATGTGGTCTTTCAAGGTCTTAGAAAACAAAGCAAATATCCTGGTCATTACATATGGACTCTCCCATGTCATCTGAGAGGTCGTATGATTATTTGGTCTTCAGAATGAATACATTTGAGAAAGTAACCACCTGGAAATGTATTTTCTGAAAGATATTTAATGGTCCACAGTTTCCTCCACATTGTAATATCATTTTTATCTCCTTATAACTCAAATAGAACTTAGTAAAATCAGAGGATTAGTTGATAGCATCTCTGTTGATGACGATATTTTAGTCAACAACAGCAAATAATTATGACCATTTCATTCAAAAAGTTTTTGTGGGGTCATTCATGAGTTGTTTTTTTTGTTTTTTTTTTTAAACTTAGGCCGCACAGTATCTAGAATTAAACACGGGGAACAAAAAAGAGAAAACAGCATTTATACATGAATTCCTTTAGCTTAAGGCAGCATGGCAGAGGGGAACGGTACAGTACAGATGCCCTTCTCAGGTGGGAGTGTGGCCACACTGCTGTGGGTCTCTCTGAGCCTAGGTTTCCTATGTCTAGAACAGAGGCAATAATAATATCCAGCTCTCAAGGTCTCAAGGTGAGAATTTCATGGACTTTTGTCAGCCGAATACTGACACAAGGAACACAGTACCTGGTAGATATTACAATTTAACAAAGCCATTGAAGAGGAAGAGTTGGAGAATAAGGAGATTTTCTGAATTTGAATTTTAAGTAATGTTGGCAGAGACCAGTGGAAAAGAAGAATGTGCTTTAAATGTACATTTTATAAAGGGCATTTTAAAATGTAAAACTGTACCCAACATGGCCATTATCTAATGAATGATAAGCTTCAGTGAAACTTTAAAAAGGCAAATATTGCCCGTCCCTTGTACAGGATTTTTGATAGGTCTATTTTTTTCACCATGTGTTCAGATTAGGATGTATTACATAGAATATTCATTTGTGGAAAGGCTTTTATTATAGTTTTTACCTCAAATAAAGAATTAACACATGGTCTTTAGCAATTCTTGGTTACTACACATCAGTTTTGAGAGTTCTCTTATACAAATTTTCTTGTTCTGAAAATCTCTTCACATTTGAGTAAGCATCCTGAGAGTAGCATTACTCTATTTTATAAAATGGAATTCCTGACAGCTTCATCAGATGTTAGTGGCGCATAAGGAGCGTATAAGGCTCTAGTAGTTGGGCAGCATAATTTTCTCAACAAGATGGGATATAAAAAATTAAATACTTATTTCGAATGGACACAAATAGGTCCCAAACACAATTATAAACTCTCAAAGGCATTTTATTGTTAGTATTCTATAAGTTCTCAGAGCTAATACATAGTACTAAATGAAAAGAATAATTTTTATAAAATAGATATAGATATGTACATAGATATAGGTACCCAACAAGGTTATGTGATTTTGAAGATTGTCAGAAAAAGTAAAATTAAAATACCTTACTTACTAATTTCTTAAATAATAAGTTACATACTAACATTTTTAAAAAAATAATAAATACATGTTATACTTTGTTGTGATGTTTACTTGCTTGTTGCGAGAAATAAACCAAAAAGCACAGCCTGCGAAACTGTCCTATGAATCAGAAAACATGTAAATTCTAAGACAGGCAACACAACTATGAACTTAAGTGTTTTAATACAGCTGCTTTCAAACCATGTGTTTCAATATAAAAGTACAAACAAACTGATTTAACATTAACTCTTGGATTTATGTTCCAAAAACAAGAATGCAACTTTCCTAGGTGACAAATTTTTATCAGTCTCTGCCTAGACCTCACTTACTAGCTTCCACCCTAAAATAAGCCTATGGCTAACCACAGCCCTCAAACGCTACCCATCCTTTTCCCTAAATGCCCGCATCTGAGACTCTACAGAGACTGTCAAGATGCTGCCCCCCCTGGTTTAGCTAGTTTAACACAGCCAACTTCACACAGTCAGCAACTTTCCCTGCTGGCCATTGCGCAGAGAGAGCTTCCACAATGAACTGAGAGCTTTATTAGTAATGTTTAAAGGAAGTGTATTCAGTTGTATATTACCCTTCATCATGAGTCACTTGATTACTCAGTAGTAAAGAAGAAATATTGAAGTGGACTCAATAAAACATAACATTGAACAAATCATATAGAGTGGTCTCAAACCCCTCTCATAATTACCTTTACCTTCTTTATTATAAATACGTGAACCAACTACAGGGAATTCCAGGGTTAGGCTGAATCGCCTCTGCGTTAAAGTAATATGGATAACATATAATTAAGAGAGGTCTTAGTATGCATCGGAGGTAATGTCCTGCATGTATCCAATTAGAAGAAAACAATGTCAATTACATTTTTAACTTGATGTTACATCATCTCAGTGCAGACCAACTCCCAGAGTCTCTTATGAGTCCTTTCTGTTCAATAAAATATGACGAGTGTTCCCATCTTTGCTAAACTACAGGAGACTCAAAGGTAAAATCGGTAAAAAGTGAAGTTAAACATTTGAACTTTCAGGTTTTCTTTTCTGTGACAAAAGCAGTAAACTTATTTAAACACATTGCAGAGAACAGCAAGCAGAGTGTTCCTGCTCAAAATTCACCTGTACCTACTAGCTATAAGAACACCTGTTACAGGTTTTATGAACTTTCATAACTGGACTTATATTCTGAGAATAATTTTTGTGAATACTTTTACTCACTTTTATCACTACTGTCTTTCCTTCCACCCGTATTTTTATAGGGGTGGGGAACTATAGTTTGCTAATTTGAGAATGTACTTAAAACCTGGAGTTCCGAGTCAGAAACTGAACTTGAACCTTTTTAAAATTTGAATTTATTTATACTTGGCAAAATGCAACTTCCTGTTTTAAGAAAAAGGACTTACGAAGACTTATAAAACAGGTTTAGAAAGCTTCTTGGACATCAAATGGCTCTTACAAAATAATGTTTTGATGATTTAAGTGTAAATGAATTAGAAACATATGAATCAAATTTCCCTTAAAATACACATTTAAAAATTAAGGAAAGAGGATTTGGCAAAAGTTTCTTTTTTGTTGAATCCAAAACATCTCAAGCATAGTTCAAGACACTCACCAAACTCCTGATGCATCTGGGATCACCCAGCTGCACGAGTGGAAACTCAAGCAAAGTCATCATAGATAGACTCTTGCCCAACATGCATCATGATAATAACTACAACAGAAAAACTCCTATTTGTATGGCGACTCACCATGTACAAAGTTTTTAATGATAATTTTGTCCATGAAACCACTATGCTTCCTGATCCTCCTAAAAGTCATATTTAGAAAATGATGTCCTAACTGCTTTGAAGAATATTTTGCATCTTGTCCTGGCATCATCTTCAAAATGTCAGCTTCTGGAGAGATGATTTATGATACCATGTCATCAGTTCTGACCAAGACAGGTGGTATTCCTTAGGGTATATCAAATGCAGAATGAAGCAAACACATTCTTCCCCACTGCCCACCCCTCACAAGAGCCTGGCAGAAAACATGCTGTGGGAAGGATGCACCAGATTAAAGATCCCAAATTCCAGCCTCTCGTACATCTCCGATATACCATCCAGCAGAAATAGAGCAAGAGAGAGCAAAAAATGTTTATTGGCCTTCTGTCTATTTCCAAATAATAATTATAGCTCTGTAGATTGAGAACTCTGTGTCAGGCTACTGAGCTAGGACTTTTCACTCTGAAAAAAAGGTAGATATATTTAAAATAGTCATATGATCCCATTACTTATCGTATTTAGTTATTTAACACAATATAATATTTTTATCTCCAATTTTCAAGAACTCTATCCTAACTGTGTCAGAGTATCTTCTTTAAAAAACACAAAAATAAAATCTGACCTTGCATATGCTCTTATTATAATTCATAAAGTCTGTGGAGTCTTGCCATATATGAGTCCAGTTCAAAATATTTTCTGGTTAATCCACTAGCCAGTGGGAAAGATAAGATGGCTCCCAGATGTCCCCTGATGATGACAGGTGGGTCAGATTACACTGTGGGGCAAAGGGGACGCACTGGGTGAAATGTAGAAGATTATATCTCAGCAGCTGAAGTGTCAGCATCTGAAAGGCCTTTAAAATGGTTTTGAAAAAGTGTACAGAATATAAATGTAGGGCCAGAAGAAATATTACTTTTTATTTTTGCTCTTTTTGAAGAAGACAGTCTCCTTCCTGAGGGACGTCCCTCTGTTTTACCTGTACTCTTAAATATTCACTAGTTGGCCTTTTCTGCTAATTTTGCTGTTCAGTTGAAATTATCATGAGTGCCTTGGTATAAATGTCATATTCTGATTCTATAGTTCTATTTGTAGAGTAGCTACTAATACCTGACAGTATTAAGAAAACACTGGAAATTATATACCAGGAGACCACATGTAGGAACTGAAGAATCTATTCTGCTCCCTGCATTTCCCCATCCTGCCACTGTTCTAAATTCTGTCTCCTCGATCCTGCCCTCATCGGTCACCCTCCACAAGAGTTACTGTGCACAACACAAAATTAGAATTGTTTAATAAGGCACCTGCTCCATCCTCCAGCAATCTGGATTGCCAATTTATGATGTAAATATATTAGAAATTTATCAGCTTCTTGGTTACTTTAAAAAATCTTATTAGTTCTAAGTTTTACTCTCTTAATATTAGAAACTTTCTGCACTGATGATCACATAGGAAAAGATTACCATAAAAGGTTCCTATATGATAAATGGCTGAAGGCTCTGGAAAACAGACCCCCTAAAGCTCTCAAATCTCTTAGCACACTTGAATAAAAGGCAGGCTGACTCTTTTATATGCTTTGGCCTTTATTACTTGTTCTGCTTCTTTTATTCAAAGTTAAGATGAAACCACTGAACCGTAAATATTCACTGATGTAATTTTTGTTCTCAGAAACATAATCAATGTTTCAGTTTCTATTTCCAACTCAGACCCTCTCTCCTGAATTCCAGATTCATATATACAACTGCTTCCTTACCATCTGGATACCTAAGACACCACAAACTCAACATTTCCAAACCTAAACCCCTGTTCCTCCCCCTCCCCCAAATATGTTCCCTCTGTAACCTTCCCCATCACTGCCAATGTCAACTCCATCCTTTCAGGCCCCAAATCTTAAAGCAGTAGTCCTCACACTTGAGTGTGCATCCGAATCATATGAGGGCCTGTTAAAATTCAAGATTGCTGGGGCCCCACTGTCTCATTTCTGATTCAGTAGATCTAGACTGAGATTCAAGAATTTGCATTTATAACAAGTTCCCAGACAATGCTGATGTTGCTGGTTTGGTGGTCATGCTTTGAGAACCACTGCTATAAAATGGTCTTTGCCTCCTATATTCAATCCATCAGGAAAGGTTAGCTCTACGTACAAAAATATGCAGCATCTGACCGCAGTCTAGTCCAAGCCACTATCATGTGTTGCCTGCATTATTACAAGTCCCTGCCTGATCTTCCTTCTCCTGCCCTTGTTCTCCCACAGACTTCTGTCAGCAAAGCAGCCACACTGATCTTATTAGAACATAAAGTAGGTCTTGTCACCTTTCTGCTTGTCACCTTTCTGCTTGTTACCTTTCTAACTCTACAATGGCTCCCCACTTCACTCAGATTAAAAGCAAAATCCTCATCTCAAATAGACAGGCAAAGACCTGGCCCCATTCTCTCCTAGTCTCTTCCTTGTTCACTTGGCTTCAGCCACACTGGATTCCCAGCTACCTCTCAAAGACTCCAGGAATACACTTACTTTGGGACACACGCATTATTAATCCTTCCAGCTCAGAACTTTCTTTGCCCAGATTCCAAGTGGCGGATGACCTCACTTCTATCAAGTCTTTGCTCAAATACACTTCTCACTGAGACCTACTCTGACTTCCCTGTGTACCTCTGTAACACCACTCCCACTGCAAATTCTTCTTTACCCTCTTGGCTATTTTTTCCATAACACTTAATCACCTTCAAGTACAACATATAACTTACTTTTTATGCTTTTATTTTTTCATCTCCTGTCTTCTTTGCTAGAGCATAAACTTCAGGAGGACAAGGATCTTTGACTATTTGGCTTGCTGTTATAAAGTACTCCAATATTTATTTTTGAAAACAAACAACTAACACATTGAATAAATGAAACAGAAGTCATGTTTTCATTGTATAAATGCCAATTCTGTTTTCTTGAATTTTGCAGGAAATCTGAATCTTGACAGCTTTCTAAGCAAGAAATCTTAGAAAATCTTAATGGGATATCTAATTTGTTTCTTTTTCTAAAATACAGATTTACAAGAAGACTTTTCATTTCAGACACTAGGAAAATTGAGTAGGGATTCTTGCCTACTTTCTCAAAGGGCAGATTGATATTTTCTCTTTCATGTAAACAAACTTAACAGGGGAATATTAATAAATATAAAATATGCTGAAATAATTTATTATTCAATAAGCAGACAGGCATTCATGAATTTATATAACACCCAGTGCAAGCATGCACTATAAAGCACTAATGTTAAGGCATCAAGATTTATCCCCCCAATTCTGGCCACCTGCTTATACTAACATCAACATCATCATCATCATCATCATCATCATCATCATCATCAAAAGCATTTATTTGTGCAAGACTGCTGGCTGCTATGAAAATGAAATTAAACAGACATAGTCCCTGCCCTGTCTAGACAGTCTATGTGTAGACAACTCTATTATATTTCAAGAGCATAATATTTAAATCTCTAACACATCACTTTAAGTGCAAAGAACGAAAAGCGGGGTCGATTTGGAGGGTGGTGCCAGTCATTCTTGGCTCGTCATCCTCCGGTTTGATGGGATCAGTTTATGGAGCATTAACCGTGAAGCTGGTTGTTGGAACAGTGAGTTGCTGTGACACTTCATTTTCACATATACGAGATATATTAAAGAGTCCTTCTTTCGGTTTCCTTTTTTCCTGGTATAATAGATTCACAGATTTTCT
This sequence comes from Carollia perspicillata, assembly GCA_004027735.1. Taxonomy (NCBI): domain Eukaryota; kingdom Metazoa; phylum Chordata; class Mammalia; order Chiroptera; family Phyllostomidae; genus Carollia; species Carollia perspicillata. The sequence continues at coordinate 21,411 of PVKM010006017.1, read as the reverse complement.
TTACTTTCCCTCTAAATGGTCAATACTTTTGGAAAATAACACATTTAAGGGAAATAAGTGCTTATTAGAATTAATCATTAATCATTTTAACACTTTCCTATGGATCAGGCTTGTGTTCAATGGAGTAACATCTTTATAGATTTCTGACCCTGTAAAATAATACGAAACCCTCCGGTTTATTTGACTTTGGGTATAGCCTCCTCTATGCCTACTAATATACCTGGTAGCAGGTATATTAAACAGCTCCAAACCATTCTGATGTGTTTATTCAGGTCCAGACATAACAGATTCAAAATGTATGATATAATAAATCATTAACCCCACCCTCCTTACCTAATAAGCTTGTTATCTGAAAATACATGTTCTGCCTGGCTAGTTTTCAACATCTCTGGGCATCTGAAAGCTGGCCTAAGTAAAAACATTTAAACGCTTAGTTTAAGAGTTCATTTATTGTGGGGGGTAGCTATTATTTCATTTTTTTCTCCTTTGAACTATGTAGATGTTTGGAATCTAATTCCCCAGAGGTATTTGTAGGACTGGTTGAAGTTTGTCAGGTTAGACTCTTAAATTCTCCCAATTTTGAAAATATTCATTCCTTGAGGCTTTTTATTATTTTTAGTCCCTTTCCTTGAATTAGCTCCAATTTAGCAGTATCTTTTCTGAAATCAGCATTTCTGACTTTGCAGTATTTTTTTGTCTAGTCTAAAATAAATTTCCAGCCATTTCCCCAAATTAGCATATTTAAAGTGGTAATTTGTAGTCCTTTTTGAAGCATGGCATACAATTTCATTTTATAAGCACACAATTATGCACTTTGTTTGTTTGTTTTCAGACTGCATTTCCCAAAATAATGGTGGTGGAGAGCCAGGTTAGAGGAAGGACTAGTACAGGAGAAATATTTTAGCACATTAATTCTTAAACTGTTACCATTGTTTAGGCCTGTTGTATAACAAGTTCATTATGCTTCTATTTGTAAATGGGAAAGGGTAATAAAGCTTGACATATTACAAAGGAACAAATATATGAACTGAAGTTGTCTCCTGGAACATGTGGTGCTCACTTAGAGGAAAATGGAAAGAGACGCTGTCTAGAGCAATTCAAAGGTAAATACCATGTCAAATGATTCAAAGAGGACCCCAGCGTTGTGTCTTCACCTTCTCTCCCTGTTGGTGTATAACCAACTGTCTGACGCTGGCCGCAGGCTTAACTCCTTTTTGGCTCTCTTTGTATCCTGACAGCTGTTTGTTTTCCTGGCACTGTATCTAATTAGTGTTCCTTTTTGGAGGCATGGAATACAGTCCCATGAATGACCTGAAATACATCTGAGCATTCTTTTGGTAAGATCTTTTGATCTTATAAGGTTCATATATAAGGTTCATCCCAGTTAGTTCTTCCTGCATAGCAGAGGTCAGGCTTTGACTTGAATTGATTATCCAGGCAGTTCACTGAAGAATGATAGCAGGGCTGAAAGCACTCTGCACTGGGAGAGGGCACCAGGTCAATGGGTGAAGAAGGAAGACGTCTATTCTTCAATCAATGGAATGGAATATAGCCTCCTCTCAGGATTCTGGATGGGGGACCCTGACAGCTAATGTAAATTATTCTGGCGATATTCACGATGCTCTCATGTCACAATTTCCAAAGAGAGAAAACAAGGTGTTCTCAGACTGTCCACAGTGCCAGCGAAGATTAGCTGGGTCTTTCCTACAGACTTTGGAATGAGGGAAAAGAGATAGGGGTTACTGTAGATAAAATGTTTGAAAGTTTAATGACCCTCTCTCTTCCTTACTTAGTCACTTTTCAACTTCTAGATCAGAATTCCTATTCCAACAACCAGTTTCACGGTTGATACTATATAAACCGATCCTGTAAAAGAAGTATCCTCAGGTTTCTGGAAGCTTCATCATGGGTATGGCTGAGAAACTTTCCAAAGCAAACATCAGAACTCATACTTGATAAATTAGAGTATATGTATGGTAACAGCAGGATAATATTTGAAAACTGGATTATTTTAGAAAAATTTGATAGCCATGGAACCAGAACAAAGCAGCAAGTAAAACAAAGAAGCAGTGGAGGGAGTTTCTCCTCTGATGGGTCCAGGCAGTGGACCTGTGTGGGAGACCCTCCATGGTTCGTTGTAGGGAAGAGTAATAGCCAGAGAAAGGAGTCCACCCTTCCTTTCATTCCGGGTCCTCTGGCTGAGCAGGACCTAGAAATTGTTTGCTATCTTTTTCCAGCTCCCTCTCTAAACTTCTTTCCTTTCCCACTTTCTCCTTCCTAGGAGCATAAAACCTACATGATGTCCCTAATCATACCTCTGCTTTCTCTTTCCACATTCCTAACCTCCTCTTAGCCCTGCACAAGGGGATGGGTCCATAACCGCTTCCACCAGCTTTCAGCTTACATTAGACTGCTGGACACTACTTTCAGACAACAGTGAAAGAAGTCAACTCCTAAAAAAGAGAAAAAAGACCACTCTAGGGCCTCAACAGTCATCCTGACCTAAAGAGGCCCGGTATCGTTATGTGGTGGCTCTGCGGACAAATGGGATATGAGTTAATATAAGTGAAATGTTTAAATCAGTACTGGCACATAGTAAACACTCAATAAATGCGAGGTATTACTATTATTACCAACGCCACAGAGGGGCTAGCTGGAGTTACACCGCTCTAGGGGCCTTCAGAGGAATCTGAGACTGCACTTGCTTCATCTAGCTCTGTCTTTCTCACTGCTTTGCTGCCTCTAGAAGTACTTTATTTAGTTGTTTGAACATAATTTTAATTAAAGTGACTTATATGAATGTCTTAACATATGAGTCTAATCAAACAATATCATGTGCCAAATTTACTAGGTTATAAGTTTAATGGATGACAACACTCAGCTTAGTTCATATGTGCTCATACTTCTTGGTTTGTTGATCTTGGACCATGGACATATTTTAAGAAACCAAAAAAGAATTAGAGAAATTTATCTTCTGACCCCTAAAAGCAAGTGTTTTCAGGTTGTCCTTTGCAACTTAAAGCCCAGCCTCTGTGTAGCAGCCTCATCCTGAGGAGTAGTTTGCTCCAAAGTTGCTTTTCCCTTCATCTCCCAGTAAAACCTCCATTTCCTTTAATGGGCTGCACGAGGTGAGAGGAAAAAGAAAGCAAACTGATTCAGCCTATCTAGAATAAGGTTTGAATGGCTGACAATGTTTTCTACTTAATCACTCTCACTAACTTCTAACTGCATATGTTCAAAAACAGAGACGCATTTGCCAAACACTAGGCAGTAGTGTGAAGTCACATACACTTCCTGCCTTCACAATGTTCTCAACTTAAAGGGGGTAGATAGGTATTGAGGCCATTTTATTCTAAAGATGGGATTATAGGAAGAAAGGAAGACAATTCAAAGTTGGAGGATAATTTTTTAACAAACGTGACCTCACTTCCTATTCTGTCTCTCTTTAAGGCTGAATCTAAACAAAGTACAATAGTAAAGGAAAAGGGCTGCCAAAACTATTTCTCACCTTGAGTGTCACACCTGTTATGGAGCCATGTCAGACTGACTTCTCTCTTCTGTATGATGTGGCAATGTAAGAAATACCTCAGCAGGTCTCTGTGGGGAGCTGACCTGTTTTTGCCTGTTCTGCATCCTCGGTTCTCCCCACTTCTCCCAACGCACCACACTTTACATCACAGTATTTGCTGTTCTGTCAATGCCTCACGCCTCTGCTGACATCCCATACGGCCTCCCTGCACTTACCTGGCTGAATCCTTAAAGCTTGAGTATCACTTCCCGTCTTCTCAGACAACTTCCTATCCTCAGCCTGTGTGAGACAACTCCCTTGAGGTGCCAGAGCGCCCCGTATATACTTTCATCCTTGGACTTACCATACTGTATAGTGTTGGTTTTTCTGCATTTCCTCCAAAATGAGGAAAACATGAAGGGCAGTGTCATGTAAGGGCCTAGTACAAGCCTTACACAAAATTGATGCTAAATAAATATCTGTTAAGAATTATTGATAAATTAAGGGACCTTCATATGCAACAAGATATGGGACCAAATACTTAAAAAAAAAGCTTCCCACTACAGAATATCTGAAAATCCTACATTGAACTGAAAATAAAAATTTAAAAGATTGTTGCATGCACAGCTGATCTGGCAAGAATCTTTACTCAGAGGCAAAAACAATGGGAAAGCATAAATCCAGAAAGGAAATTGGTAGATCTCCTAGAGCGATCTGCTGGTTCCTAGTGGTTCAGAGTTTTCCATTTTTACAGCCCATAAGATCAGAGAACAAGAAGTAAAATCTATAAACTGCAAGTTTTGAACAAGGATTAAGATCCCCTCAAAGTACCCAGACCCTGAGGTAAACCCTTAGAGAAAGAGTAAAGCAGGAAGAGAAAAAAGCAAGTAGCTAGTGGAAAAGGCCAAAAAATGGAGCCAGGAAAAAGATTAGCGGTTTCTGGGAGGTGGAGGTAGGAATAAGTAGAGCACAGAGGGTATTCAGGCAGTGGAACTATCATACTCTGTATGCTACCTGAATGGTGTATACATATCATTATACACTTGTCAAAATCAGAGAATATGCAACACCAACGGTGAACCCTATGTAAGCCATGAACTCTAGGTGATAACGATGTGTCAATGTAAGCTTACTGATTGTAATACGTGTACTTCTCTGGTGGGGGAAGTTAACTGTGGGGAAGCCTGTGCACACAGTGGACATGGGGCATATGAAACAATCTCTGTACTTTCTGCTTAATCTTGCTGTATATGTAAAGCTGCTATACAAATGGAGTTTATTTAAAAAATAAAATAGGATGCTATCAACAAAATAACACCCACTCCACTTCATAGAGAGAAATAATAAGGAAATATGCCTATCTTGGTTGGGCTATGGGTAAAGGATGGGGAAATAAATCTCCTTCAGAATTCTTAAAAGGACTCATGGGAGTTTGGGACACAATTCACAGAATGTGAACAGTACAAAATCTAGTTTAAAATGGTCTTGATTAGTACAGATCACTACCATGTCCCAACATAATCTTCCTCAAAAGCAAATGCAAATTCCTCCAGGAAGTGCACATGTAAACTCAGGTTCAAGGGACTGTCTCTTAAATTCCAATAATCATAAAAGTACAAAGAAATATCATGAAGCATATGAGGAAACAATATAGAATGAAAAAGAGACAGCAAAAACAAAATCAGCCCTACATAAAATTGATATAGTGAAATTGTCAGACACAGAAAACAAAAAAAGAAAATTAATGTGCTGAAGGAACTTTTTAAAAAGGATGTTGAAAGTATAATAAAAGTATAATAATGTACATTTTAGAAAAATCAAATAGAACTTACATAAATAAAATACAAATGTGTTTAGAAACTAGGTGAAATAAAAAGCATATTAGGTACAATGGGAAAGACAAATTGTTAAATGGAAGAGAGTGTTGAAGAGATTATTTAAAACAGCAGAATGAGACAAAGCTATAGAAAATATGAAGAACAGACTAAATATATGGATTATATAGAGAAAAATAATTTTCCAAAAATAATTAAAAATACATATCCCTGAAGTCAGAAAGTCAAATGAAAACCAAACAGGATAAATAAGTGATCTGTTCTACACAGATCATAGATTAACTATAGAATAGTTAACTATAGAATGCCAGTGATAAAGACAAAATCATAAAGGAAAAGACAAAGCACAATTAGAATGAGAGCTGACATCTCAATAGCAATAACAGAAATTGGAAGTCAGTGAACAATTATTGTTAAAGTGTTGAGAGAAGGTAACGGTTACTCTAGATTTTCTTCCACACTAAAACTAACTTTTAAGAGAACCAAATACAGATATTTTACAAAAATAATCAACCTAGAACACTTATTTCCACTGAATTCTCAGTAAAAGAACTTCTAATAGATGTATTCCAGATAGGGGGGAAAGTACCTTAAAGATAATCTATGATTTAAGAGAGAAATGGATAAAAATTGGAATATTTTCAGGTCTCTCTAAATAAACAATGATCATATAAGGTATCTAATCTATGGGATTAATAAACATGAGTTTACTATACAAAGCATTGACTATATAAAATATCTAATCTGGGGGTTAATAAAAATAGAGCTAAAACACTTGACTGCAAAAGCACATATGAGAGAAGGAGGGTAATGATAACTAAAGAGTTCTCAGAGGCCGGACTTCTCCGATAGGCAAGCATAGATACTACTGAAATGTAGACTTTAAGTGCGCATATTGAAATTTAAAGTAAACATTAAAATAATGTAAACAGATCTATAACTTTAACACCAGGAGAGGACAAAATGTAATAAGAAAGTAAGAACCTCAGTAGTTCAAAGAAATCAAGAAAAGAAAAACAAAATGCTGGAAAAGCAGGACAAATAATTACAATGAATGCAATTGAGGTGAACAAAGTCAAGGTTATCAGTTTGCAATAAAAAATACTTGTACTATATACTCCTAAATGTAAAGATAAAGGTTGAAAGTAAAAGAACAGAAGATGTATAAAAGGTGGGTTAGCAATATTAATATCAGATCAAATAGATGTTAAGGCAAAAAGCTATTGATAAAGATGGTCACTACATTATAAATAAAGGTTAAATTCCTAGGAAGATAAGACTATTTTAAAATATATATCTATCTAATAAGACAGGTTCAAGTAGTTCAACAGACCACAAAGTAAAATTGGCATATTGACCAATAAAGTATATTTTTAAATCCTTTTCTCAAGCAGGTTAAAAAAAAAGTCATTGAAGAAGAAGAATGTTAGACAAACACATTTTAAATGCCTGCTATACTCATGCTCTCTCCAGGATCACATGGATATTAGGTCATAAAGCAAGTGTCAACAAACTTCAAAAAAACAGAATGAAAAACTCATTTTTAATAAATCACAGTGCAATTGTTAGAGATTAATAAAGAAAAATCATTTTTAAAATGCTATATATTTTGATGTTTATAAACAGACTTATAAATAATTTATGACTTGACGAAATCATAATGAAAATTTTAGAATACTTAGGACTAAATGATGATAAAAATTCTTTTTATCACACTGTGGGAATCAATGAGAGTTGCACTTAGTTTAACATTTATACATCACACAAAGCATTTAAACCAAGACCTTATGTAGAGAGATTCATAACCTATCAGTAAAAAGTCGAGATCAACAAAAACAAAAAGTACATGGTATATGTATGTGCAAGCAAAAAAGGCTAAATCTTAATACAGTAAGCCTCAAACCTAAGAAATTATAAAAAAATACAATTAAATAAATTTGAAGAAAGTAGATGAAAGAAAATAATACAAGTGTCAATGAAACAGAAAATACAGAAACCATAGACTCAACAAAGCCAAAAGTTGGTTACTTGAAAGACTATTAAAATAAACTTCTGACACACTTTGTTGAATTATAATATTAAGAAAAAAGAAATCCCAAACAAACACTATAAATGATACAAAAGGGAGACAGCTGCAGGTTACAGCCAGAGATGAAAAGATAGTAACAGAAAAGTATGAGCTACTTTAAGACAGGCAAATTAGAAAACAATGTTAGAAACAACTATTCAAGAGAAAATAAACAACCATTCAAGAAGAAACAGAAGTAACAACAATGAAAGATACATAGACTTGACTATTTAGCAGGCATTGTCTTCAAGTCTACATATATTAACTAATTTACTACTCAAAACAACCCTGTGCTCCATTTTACAGATGAGAAAACTGAGGTACACTGAGGTTAAATAAATGACTTTTACAGAGTCAAAGTTGAGGTTGAATCTGAATAGTTTGGCTCCACAGTTGTCCACTATGCTGTACTTTGTATATATAGCCCTTTAAAACACCCAATCAGTAGTTAAAAATCTTCCCATGAAGAAAAAAAGACTTGCTCATGATTTTATAAGCAAAGTCCACTAAGTAACATCAATACTGTCTAAAATAAACTCTTTCAAAGATTAGAAAGAGAAAATACTGCCCAGTTCATTCTATTAAAACCAGATAAGGATTGTAAAAGAATGACAATTACTCATCAACACAGATGCAAAGTCCTAAACAAAATAGCAAACCAAAACCAGATGTATACAAAAAATTAATATATATGACCAAGTTGGGTATATGCCAAGAGTGCACCAGCAAAATTAGACAAAAATTAAAAAGTCTTATACCAGCAACCATTGGTAAGGATATGGCGCAAAGAGAACAGGTGTAATTCTGGTGGAAGCGTGAATTGAAATGCTCACTGTAGAAAATTTTGGTATTATCTTGTTTTGCATTTTCTATTTACTATCCTATTTCTTTGTTCTCTAACTTCTAGTAAATTGGTAAGATTGTCTTTACTTTCTAGCATTTCTTCTGCTGGTTTGAAAAGTATAGATTGTATTTTTAGTCTTTTAATGGATATGTTAAATTTTAAAAATATTTTTTAAATTTTCTAAAAATCTCACTTTATAACCTGTTCTCTTCCCAAATACACCATGGATCTTAATACATTTAAAACATTAAAATTCTATTAACGTAATACATTAAATGAAAACAAAGTTATGGTCAATAGTTGGTTTACTCACTATTTGTTTCCCATTGCTGACTTAACAAATTACCACAAACTGAGGTGCTAAATTGATGATCTCACATTTCTCTGAGACAGAAAGAGGTCCAGATACACTGTGGCTCAACTAGGTCCTTTGCTTAGAGCTTCTTTCACAAGGCCAACCAAAATCAAGGAGTTAGAAGGGCTAGGTTGCTTTCTGGAGTCAGGAGATGAACCCATGCTCATTTGGGTTGTGGGTCACACTCAGTTTGGGGGGTTGTAGGATGATGTCCCCCTTTCCTTGCTGGCTGTCATTTGGAGACCACCATGCTCCTAGAGGCCTCTCGGGTCCTCACCCATGGCTCCTTCAATCTCAGAGCCAGAAATACTGCATAAAAGTTTTATTGTGCTTGGATGCCCGGAGTCTAACTTCTTTTACCACATCTTTTCTGCCTCCAGCCGCAGAGTGGTCTCTGCTTTTAAGGCATTGCATGATTAGATAAGGCCCACCTGGGTAGTCCAGGGTTTCCTGTTTTGAGTTCTGTAACCTAATAGTTTTGTGATTACCTCCAGGTGGTTTACACAGCTCCCAGTTCAGAATCAGATTACTATACTGTTATTTTTATTTTATTTAATTCATAATGAGGAAATTGCAAGTCCATCTGTTCATAATGTGCTATGTCTACCAGCTTCTCTAGACCCACTGTTGAAGATGAAGCTCTCATCCCAGCAGAATGGTCTTTATTAAAACAACAACGACAACAACCTTGAGCTTCTCTCCTCACAGAGAGCCCCATCCAAGTCCCTGACATGGAGTTCTCTACCCGGCTCAGGTGCCCATACGTTTAGTGCTCGTTATCCCATAGGAGCTGGCCTGCTGCTAATTTTTGCGTACTTCTAATTATGGAGCCCCAAAACTCGTGATATCTGCGCTGCTCACCACCTTGCACTTATGCTCCATTTTTGGTCCATGGACGTTCTAATCTTGCTTTTGAACTTGGCTATGTCATTAGTTGGGGGTTTTTTGCTTTCATTTTTTTAAAAATGTATTGTTGTTCAATTACAGTTGTCCCCATTTTCCCCCCATTACTCTCCCCTGCCCTACCCACCCCCCACATCCCACATTCAATCCTTCCCCTACCTCGTTGTCTTTGTCCATGGCTCCTTTACACACGTTCCTTGACTTGACCCTTCCCCTTCTTCCCCCCATTATCACCCCCTCCCCTCTGGTAACTGTCAGTTTGCTCTTTATTTCCATGTCTCTGGTTCTGTTTTGCTCCTGGCAATTAACATTGCATAAAAAATATAAATAAGATGGAGAATTTTCTTCCCTAGAAATAATCAGGCAGAAACTAGAAGACCTCTTAGCAGGGATAAAATAAAGAGGGGTTTTCAAACTTTTTTATTGTAGAACTATTCCCCCCAAAAATATTGTTAAACGGTGCTCACTAATAAGGCGGGAAAAGCAGAGCAGTTCTGGATGACACGGTGATGGTGTGCCTGGAGTCCTGGCTGCCTAGCCCGCATCACCCAGTGATGGTGTCAAGGTGGCTTCATAGAAAGGAGTTTGATAATCGTTTTTCAAACTAAGTCCTATATGGATTGAGAGGTTTGTCTGAAATATTTTTAATATCTTTAAAAATTCAAAGTAAGCCATTCCCAGCAACATTTTAAATGAAGAAAAATAAAAATCAATACATTATAAGTTACACGTGAAATGGAGATGTCATTTAGAAACTGCTGTTTGGGAAGGGGAGCTTTGTCATGAATATATGGCTGGAGAAAAGTGTGATGGTACATGATATCAATATAGCACTAGTGCTGAATAAGTTTTGAAGCATATTTGCTGAGCGAAGATTCAAAGGAAAAGAAATCTAAATAATGTCCTTTACCCTTCTTCCTATAATGATCATATTTCACTCAAAACACTAAACTGAATTTGAAACCCAAACGAAATACACTCTGAGCCATGTGTAGCTTCTGCTCATAGTAAAATTATAAAGAAAAATATAACGAAACCTCAAAGATAACCTCTTTAAGTTTTACAATCTTCTTTGGAAAGTAAGAAAATGTTTAAAATGAAAAGAAAAACACACATAGAACAAGATTCCTAGAAGTACAATATAGTACAAAAGTGAGTTAACTAATCAAATAATGGCCCAAGCTCTTAGGACTCAGCACAAAGGACTGTGAGTGATTTCTCAGAGGGAAAGACATACGAATTTATGTTGCTGAGTTTCAACACATCTTGGTGTTAATTGGATGATTTGACGCTGCTTATCATTTCTAGCTTCATGGAAACGAGGCTGAGCGTAGACAAGTATTTTCACGTTAGCAGTCTATGCATGGCAGCTCGTTTGGTTTCATTCCAAGGGGCACTCAGCCAAGAGAAGAGCTGCGGCAGTAATTTCTTTCGAAGTCACTGTCAAATCCCTGCTTCAAGCTTCTTTCTAGGTCACCAGAGGCCAACATACATCTTATGCAATTCAGAAATGAGGACTTGGGAAAGTAGCGTTTGAGGGCTACTGACTCAGTAAATTTATATCTTCACGATAGGGGAGAAGCTCAAAGGGGAGGGAATTTGTGATGTTTTCCACGAGGATTCTTGGATTTGCCTTTTCTATGGTATTTAAATTATACAATTAAAATTCTCAGCAATTCATGTACTGCTAGCCTTGAAAAATTATAATTGCTACAGTAAACTCATTGGAACATCTCTTTTCTTTAAAAAAGCGTATGTTGTAAAGACCTTTGAGTCTTCAGCTTTTTGTATCTCAGTTTTATTATTTGTTAAAGGGGTTAGATACTCTATAACCCTCTTGTGTTATGGAGAAATGAGCATAGGTTTTATACAAGCTTAGCAACAAGCTTATAGGTATTATGTAAGCTTAGCAACACCAGTCTTTAGCTGTGTAACCTAAATAAAGTATTTCGTCTCTTTAAATGTACAAATTTCTTTATCTTTAAAATCAGGGTAATACTTACTTTTCAAGGTGATTGTAAGAATCAAATGAATTAGAGACTTAAGTCATTACCACCATGCCTGGCACATGACATCCTCAGAATATACTAGTGCCTTTTTAATTCTAATACTCTTTAAGTCTATGACTTTGCCAGGCTCCCTTTGAGGTCTATGTGATCAGTGTTCTAGTCGTTTTCAATAGGAAGGATCTTAGCACACAGAGGTTAAAGCTTTTCGCCTAAGGCACAGGTGGCAAACACAAAACCAGCCGGCTGAATTGGCCCCACACCTTGTTTCATCCCGCCCAGCACCATGTTTCTACCCAGCACTGAGCACCGAGCTCTTTGCCCCTAGTTAAGGAGCAGTTACATTCATACAGTCCTAGAATTACATTCGGCCCTTTGAAGGCAACCGAGAGGCTGATGTGGCCCCGGTGAAAATGAGTTTGACACCCCTGGTCTAAGGTCATGGAATTAGCTGGGAGATGAGGCTTATCTCAGCTTTTTTCAATCTAAAAGTCCAAACACTCTAGAAAATGATAGACTCATTCTTAATCCTTGTCATCAGTTGAATCAAGGAAGGATCTTTTTCTTTAAAAATCTGTCAAGCCAGTACTGTGTCATTAATAACAAGATATACTCACTAAAGGTCTAGCTGAACTTTTTCTTCAGAGTTTTGAAACAGCAATGACCATGGTAACATTAAAGGAAACAAATTCTGGGTTGACTCAGTTGGCATTCCTGTTCATGGTAGCAGCCTTTGGAAAGCAACTGCTAGACATTAGCTATCAACCAACAAGAAGAGAACACAGCTGTTGCGTGAGGCAATTTGCTTTCTTATCAGTCAACGTCACGTGTGTGAACTGGACCATGTGACTCTTCAGTTCAGGAAGCCCAGCTCACATCACTTGAAGGCCATTTGCAAGTGTTGCCAACATTCCCACTGACAGTCTCCATGGGATGATGCTGGCTTAGAAAAAACTATGATCAACTTTGGGTGGAAAATCCCCTGCAGCCTTTTAAATATACCAGAAGGATGCCAATAGGCAGAAGACAGTTGTATCAGATATATCTCCTTTTCTATCTTCCTCAACCATTTAGAGTTCTTCATATCAATTTGAGAAATGGACAAGGGAAAACTGTCCTTAGCTGGGGAGGTTGGTTCTTCCAGAAGACCATCGCTTACTTACCTCTGCCAAAGTAAGGGGGGAGAAGGAACTGAGAAATACAGTGTCCTCCATGTGTTTACAGCTCTGTACTGATTCCTGTAAAGGAATACTGTAAAGTGAGTGTTACTCTTGCCTCCCCTTCATGACTGAGGAAACTGAGGCTCTGAGAAGTTGGAGAGGTTGCCCAACCACAAAGTGAGTGAGCAGCTGAGCTTGCAAGCCTGTGTCCTCTCCACAAAGTCACATCCATGACACACCACCCCAAGAGAGTAAAAAGTTGAGGCAGAGGATAAGAAATAGAGAACACATTAAGGAGAAAGGAAAAGTAGAGAGACTTAGGAGGGGTCCAATAAAGATATGTCAGAAAAAGCATTAAAACAGAAAAGAAATGTGTGCAGCAGTCAGAAAAAGGCCTAGGGGAGAAGAAAAGCAGAAGGGCCCAACCCACTGGGGAGGAAAAACCCAAAAAAACTTGGCCAGCTGCCTGGCAGCAAGCACTGCAGAGAGATCTATATCCACCAGATCCACCAAATGAAGGAATCTGTGAATCATTAAAAAAATGTTTATTTCTTTATGCCACAAATGATAAAACAGTTAGTCATAAAATATGAGGGTTTTTGTTTTCCCAGAATAATTGCTGGAAATATTTTCAACCATTATTCTGAATGCTCAGTGCTTAACTATTTAAAAAGAAATAATGGATTTTGAACCAAAATCAACCTCCAGTTATCCACATGGCATGCTGTATACTTGCATTTAGAAATTAATTTATTTGCAAGATGGTTCAAGCTTAGTTAGTGTTAGTGCTATCATAGGTTGGAGAGGAACTGTGTCCTCAGAGAAACAATAAAAGTCATTTATCATTTCCTACTCCGTAAAAATTATTGTCCTTTGTCATCTCATTTCAGTGTGGATAAAAAGAACTGTGGCCCAAGTGAGGGAAATTGGGATGCTTTTGAAAATGTGTTCCCTAAAGAACATCCTTTTATTACAGCAACAGCAGTTCTTCTCAAAGCTGGAAGGGAAAAACACACTCACACAAACCACAAAGCCCTACAAGTAGTTAAGTCACCATCCTACATTCGTTCTGGCTTTGTTATAAGTTAGGCTCATTATGGGGGATATTGATTGGTCTCCTGGGACATGTTTCTGAGAATATATAGCCATTCTGACCAAGGGTTTGTCTGGCCAGAGTACAGTCAAGCTTTATAGCTGCCAGAGACCTAACTAAGGGCTGGGCATTGCACAGAAAGTCTGTTTTTCTATAGTTCATCCAAAGGAAGGGTCATTATAAGCCTGCACTTCTGCCAGAGACGAGGCCCAACGTTTTTGTTCCAAAATACCTGCAACCTGTTTTTTGGCAAAACAATCAAGAGAAGTACCCCATGCTGCCACACAGTAAGGCTGACCTTCCAAAATTTAGTATCTAATTTCACTTTGTTTCAACTAGTGTATTCTCTTAGAAAGAGCATTTTGCCATAAAAGGGGAAAATTGAAGAAAGGAACTGAGTTGGGTACCAGGCTGAGCATTCTTTATATTTTTTCATCTAATCCTCGAAAAAGCCCTGTGAGTTGGCAATATTTTTTCAATTTATAAAATAAATATTACTCAATGACTTGCATACAGATGTAATCACTGTGATCAGTGTGATGTGTGTCCTTCAAGGCTTGTGACATGTCACACAGCCAGACATGCTTCTTGTAAGGGTTTTTATAAAGCCAACTGAGATGGTAAAGATATTACTCCACAACTTACTGTCCTTTTTGTACTTAATGTGTCTTGGAAGAACTTTACAGGTTGTACATATAAATCCCCCATTCTATTCTATTCTATTCTATTCTATTCTATTCTATTCTATTCTATTCTATTCTATTCTATTCTACTCTATTCTATTCTATCCTAGTCTATTCTATTTATTGGGGTGACGATGGTTTGTAAAACCATACATGTTTCAAGGATACTACCCAACAAAACATTACCTGCATACTGCATCAGGCGCCCATTGCCCCAGGCCTCTTTCGGTCCCCATTTTCCCCTCCTTTGCCCTCCTTCGCCCAGCCCCACCCGCCTTTCCCTCTGGCCCTCACCACACTGCTTTCTGTGTCTATGGGTTATGCATATATGTTCTTGGCTAGTCCTTTACCTTCTTTCATCCAGTCAGTCCTCTTCCTTAATCTTATTAATGACTGTAGAATGTTCCATGGTATGGACATACCACCATTTATTTAACTGGCCCCCCTCCATTTGTTTTCAATTCTCAAACTACTATAAGCATTAAATAAACAAACATTCTTTGTACATATATAAAGGTATTTTTACAGGTAAGAAAGCTGAGCTTCAGAGAGGTTAATAAATTTTGCTTAGAAGCACATAATTACTAAGTGGCAGCCCCAGGACTCAGAACAGCCTATGTTCCTTCCTCTATGCTACCATCAGTCTTCAGTGTCCAGGATTGAAAATGAGGAGTGGGTTCTTTAAACCACTCCCCCTCCCACCCCTATGTCTCAGAGACTTCCCACATGCATGTGCAATCTAAAGGAGAGGAGTGCCTGGCCTCAATTGTGTTACATGAGTGACTGTATGAGGGGGGAACCCCTCAAAGAGGAATTATCTTCTAGAGGGCGGACCCCTTGTAGTGCAGGCTTTCCCTGCTAGTTGAGTGTTCTATGAACCCATCTGTATCAGTGTACCAGCTTATATTGTTGTAAGAGGCTGCATTCAGCTTCGGTGAATTTTTTCAAAGACTCTTTCAACGTGTTTGCCCATTTCATGATGGGTGACTTATGAACACACGAGCCCACACCCTGCAGAGCGTTCAGCAGTTTTTTACTAAAAACAACATGACCCCATACCCCACATTCCCTATTCACCTGATCTTGCCTTGAACAACTTTTTTGTTTGTTTGTTTTTTCCCCGGATGAAAAAAGTCCTCAAAGAGAAACATTTTGCTGATGTGGAAGAGGTGAATGAAAGAAAAAACAGCAGAAGCACTAACAGACATCAAAATCAATGAGTTCAAAAACTGTTTTGAGCAGTGAAAAAAAAAATCATCTTGATAGGTATATTGCATCAAATGGAGAGTACTTTGAATGTGACTGGGTTTAAATATGTAATAATAAATACATATTTTTTATAAATAAATTCAGTTTTTTGGGTTCCCCCCTCATACATGAAAGTGCAAATGAAGTCTTAGTAAAGTTACATGGAAAAGACATGTCCTACCAGATGTTAAAACAAGAACACTCTCTTTCTCAGTGAAAATTAAAGTATAAGGAGAATTCGTGTTTTTCAGATTGACGGCTCAATAAGGAGAGAGGCACGGGTAGCTCTGGCAAGAAGCACATTTCTTGGGTCCACTAATGGACAGCTGAATCAGCCCTGGGGAGACACACCCAGGCTGCCCCCGCTGTCCTCAGAAAGCCCCCTTTAGTAGGTAGATTTTAGTAGGGGAATTTTGAGTAGTTATTAAGAAGAAATCATCATCTTTCCCTCAGATTATTTTTCCCATTTAATAGACTTCCTACTTGAGGTTAAGAAATCCCTCTCCTGCAGTTTGTACATTTCAGTCTGTGGAAATGAGAGAAGAGAAATGCACAGACATGGGTGTAGGAGGGCCTGCTTCCTGTCAGCCTCTGTTCTTCCAAAGGATGCCCGCCACCCTTTGTGAGAGGCTGAGAAAGCTCCTTACAAAATGATATGTGGGGTTAAGTTCATATTTTTTGCACAAATAAATACTTCTTTCCCCAAAATGTACCTTACACCACACCTCATAAAATGACTGACCAGGGCCTAAAGTAAGACAGGCTACTTCATTGGCCTTAGCCTTCACACATGCTAAGAGGACCCAGTGTGGCCTCAGAGAGAATTTCTGACCACCCCATATAGAGGAATTTCACCCGCATTGCTTTCCCTCCCACTTCCCTGCCTTGTTTCCTTCAGAATCCTTCAGTACCTGAAATTGTCATACTTTTATTTACTTATTATTTGCCTTTTGCCATGAGAATATAAGCCTCTTGAGACCACTACATTCTCTTTCTTTGTCACAATTTTACCTCAGTGCTTAGAAAAAGTACCTGGTACATAGTAGGTCCGAATAGAAACTGATAAATGAATGCCATTTCTATTTTTCACAACACTCTGAATGTAACCTGGGGGAAAAATTTCTATCATCTTGAAAGGCTTTGCTCAAATGCCGCCTCACCTAGGATGTCGTTCATTCTTTCATTCATCATGTGTGTTAAATGTTTACCCTGTGAAGAGTTTACCAAACTTTATCTGTTCACAGCCCCTTTAATGTCTCAGTCATTTTTCTTATGGTGTCCCTAGGTCTACCAGTTCCACTTAGCAAGTAGTTAGGTCCAAACAATTCAATAGGTATTTGTTTTCTAACAACTTAGCAGCAATGTGAAAGAAAAATACATATAAATTGAAAGAAGAATAAAATTTTATTTTATTCATAAATAATCATCTTTACTCACTAATGGCATGTGTGGACCTATTGGTCCACACTTCTTAAAGCCTGAAGTCAAATTGGACAATGACACCCTTACTTCCTGTCCCATACTGGTTTCCTCAGAGCACTTGCTTGTTTACCAAAGCAAACCCAAGTTCATAAAGATGTCATGGAAAGAAATACAGCAGGATGTTGGAGCTCACAGAGTGTCCAACAGTTGCAAGTATTGTATTTGCTGTGACTATTAAAACATCCCACAGTTGCCATGTGTGTTTGCTGTGTTTCCTGGGATGCGGTTTCAGAAGCACAGCGTTAGACTCTTCATCTTAGTCACCAGGGGTACTGTGGTGAGAGAGTCAGACGTAGTCCTTTCATAACCTCTTAGGACTCTGTCTCGCCTCCACCCTGACCATGTTCACCACATTTTAATTAATTATGTGATGTATATTTGTATTTTCTACTAGACTCTCATTTCCCTGGGGAATGGTACCCTGATCTCTTATTAATAGACGCAGCTCCTCACATCCCTAGAGCACAATAACAGCTGAGTGCTCAGTAAGTGTTGGTGTTAAATAACTGAGAAATTAGACAAGAGAACAAATAAGTGAGCAAATAAGTAGCCCTGAAAAGGAACACCATGGCTTATTTTCAGCTACTACAGTGATTTTCAACCTTTTTAATCCCACGACACACATAAACTAATTACTAGAATTATGTATCATACCAAAAATATATATTTTTTTACCAATATGGCAAAAAATAAGTAGAATTGTTAATCTTTCACACTGGATGGTTGTTGCTGTGTTGGCTACTGTCATTTTTTAATTTGACAATATTAAGGGAAAGAGGTCAGTGCCCCTCATTAAATAGTCAGATGTGAAAGTTTTACAAAGTCCTATGGCTCACCGGTTGAAAATCGCTGATCTAGAGGGAGAGACTGAAGGTACGTGGAAGCGAGCGTATGCTTGATGCCAAAGAAGGTTGTGGGTGACAAGAAGAAGAGGAATCTTGATAAAGGAAAAGGACATACGAGTATACTTTATTCTTAGAAAGCAGACACAAACTGAGATAGAAATGCCAAGGGTATAGAAAGATTTCTGAAGGGGAGAAAAGCTGAGACTGCATATGAAGAACAGGCTCAAGATTTTCTGTAGAAAAATTTTCTGAGTCATCTGCTGAAAGTGAAGGAAGGGAGTTGGGCTTGGTAAAGTGAATGTAGAGGCCTAGAAGAACCACTGAGGAAACTGACTGGAAACAAAGTACGAGAATTTTAGAGTAGCCAAAGGACTTGACTGAGGTTAGAGAGCTTAAGTTGACCAAGTTCATGGTCAACAGGGGTTAGGACTTAGTCTGGTCATTCCTGCACTGAAGCAGTAATAGATAAAATGGATACAGGAGGGACCTATGGTCAGAATACAGATAAGCAAACCTAAAATGAATGAAAGTATACATTATTAAGCACCTGACCAGGGAGAATATAAGGAACTAGAAAGCATAATCACTGGAAATAAGAGTAATTTGTTCAATGGAAAATTCTGCCATTTTAGAGTTCATTTCTCTATTTCCATCTAGGACACTAGGTATCAGGTAACATGGCATATCATTGCTTTCAGCACACACACACATGCACACACACACATGCACAACCCTCACTCAACTGTAGCTGATTAAAAGGATCACATTGCTTAGACTTTTTAAAATTAAAAAATGGTATTGACCAAATTTGGTTCATAAATGTTATAAAAATCTTTTTTGATTGAAATATACTTTAGCTTATTGGTTTTCTTTACTATCTCTTTTATTGTAATGATATCTTATATATTACTTTAAAAGATACCATGATATTATCAAAGAATCTTTTTAACCTGATCCTTTTCTTTTGAGCTTTTGGAATAGTGGAAGGGTCTAGCTATCCTAAGTAGATGAATGCCTAAAGCATCATGAGCAGATGTCTGCCTGCCCTTTCCTTAAAGCTCCTCAGAAACAGCCCACAATTTCCTTGCTATCATTATGAGCATTTTCACAGATAAATGCAGGCTAAGCCTCTGACCTAATATGACTTAAAACCCATGGCATTACATGAGCCAACTCTCTTCATAGCTTGTAGAATCAAACTGACACTGAGTTTTTCTTTCTTTTTCTTATGATAAACTAGAGGCTTCAAGTAATTTGAAGCTTTTTTCCCCCTTGCTTTTGGCCATGACAGAAGCAATATTGCCAAAAGCACAAATAAAAAGAATCTCATAAGATAGTTTTTTTCATAGTCACATTCCAATTTTTCAAACTAAAAAGTTCCAAAATATTCACTTCAATATTTTCATTTTAGATTCTTGTTTTGAATAAACTTAAGGGTCTTTTGCTAGCTAAGCCTCCAGGGTCACTCCATAATCCCTGGACAGCTTCCTGGGCTCTTCTAAATCGCATCTCCCAAAGATTCACAGTTTTCCTATTCTTTGTAGAGCTACTATTTGTATAACATTTCAGGGGGCTCTTGTTCGCCAAGGCCGAGGAGGAGAACACATCTCATTTCCCCAGTTTTCCTGGCTTGCCTGAAAACTTAGTTCATAAGTTTTAAGGTTTTATTGTTTATCACTCTACAGAGTAGATCAATAGAAGAACACTACAGTTTCCATAATGTTTGCATAGTTCTTATAGCCAGAATACTTTCTTATACTATTCATAGCTGGTCCAAGTAGATATTTTCATTCTTAAGGACATAGTTCATCTAACATTTCCTTATTTACACTCCTTGCTTTTTTTTTTTTTCCGGAAAGTTGCAGGTTTCTCTCTTTCTGGAAGTAAAGACTAAAGATACTTTAGGAGAAGCAATACATGTGAACTGGCAAACCAATCAAGTGAGTCATTTAGGGATCAGAGATCTTCCCTGGGGCCCCTCCTTAGGTCACATCTTCATGTTTATTCAGGTTAAATCTCTAACCTGAACCCCTTGATCTTAATTAGGCATTTTAAATTGACTTCCAAAGTGTTTAGACTAATGCTATTAGTCATACACTTTTTTTGTTTGTTTGTTTGTTTGGTTTTTGGTCACTATCCTTAATCTTGACAAGATTTGAGATTCAGGAGACAGTCATCACAATTAGCAACATGGTAGGCCAAGGTGCTTGTGGTAGCTGATGGTGCTCTTAGGTTCTTTATTAAGATTGAATTGCTGCCAATGTTTTCCTCTAGGACTTTTATGGTATCACGATTTATATTTAAGTATTTTATACACCTTGAATTTATTTTTGTGTATGGTGTAAGTTGGTGATTGAGTTTCATTTTTTCGCATGTAGGTGTCCAGATCTCCCAACACCATTTGTTGAAGAGGCTATTTTTATTCCATTTTGTGCTTCTTCCCCCTTTGTCAAATATTAATGGACTATAGAGACTTTATTTCTGGGCTCTCTATTCTGTTCCATTGGTCTATGTGTCTGTTTTTATCCCAATACCAGGCTGTTTTGATTATAGTGGCCTTGCAACACAGTTTGATATCAGGTATTGTGATCCCTACTGCTTTGTTCTTCTTTCTCAAAATTGCTGCAGCTATTTGGGGTCGTTTATAGTTCTATATAAATGAAAAGACACTCAGCATTCATAGCCATCAGAGAGATGCAAATTAAAACCACAATGAGATACCACCTCACGCCGGTCAGAATGGCCATCATAAATAAATCAACAAACAAGTGTTGGAGAGGATGCAGAGAAAAGGGAACCCTAGTGCACTGTTGATGGGAATGCAGACTGGTACAGCCATTGTGGAAAACAGTATGGAATTTCCTCAGAAAACTAAAAATGGAACTGCCTTTTGACCCAGCAATTCCACTGCTGGGATTATACCCTAAGAGCCCTGAAACACCAATCCAAAGGAACCTATGTACCCCACTGTTCAGAGCAGCACAATTTACAATAGCCAAGTACTGGAAGCAACCTAGGTGCCCATCAGTAAATGAATGGATCAAAAAACCATGGTACATTTACACAGTGGAATTCTATGCAGCAGGGAGAAAGAAGGAGCTCTGACCCTTTGTGATGGAGCTGGAGAACATTATGCTAAGTGAAATAAGCAGGCAGTGAGGTATTCCATATAATCTCACCTTTAACTGGAACATAATCAACAAAAAAAAATACACAAAATATAACTAGAGACATTGAAATTAAGAACAAAATTAAGAACAATCTAACAATAGCCAGAGGGGAGGTGGGGGACAGTAGGGAGAAGGGTTTTCAGGAGCTATTATAAAGGACACAGGGACAAAACCAGGGGCGGGGAGGATACAAGGGAAGGAGGTTGGTTTG